>JAWRVZ010000046.1:1535000-1565000 GCA_037043235.1 Rhodeus uyekii
AACGGATCCCGTTAATGGCCTGATATTGCCATAGGCACGCGCTCAGGAAGGTTGTAAACGAAATATCCCAATGTCACAACCCACTCCAGGTCAACGGGAGTGAATAATGATCACTCCCTCTTACTATTCCACTATTATAACCAAACCCTTTTCACTGTGCAAAATGTACAAAGATGTTCACCGTCGACACATTTTCTGTCAGTAATTTTCGCTGCACAGTCTGTTCCACAAAAAAAAAAAAAAAATTCTCTTTAAGCATAGGTAAGTGTCATCTATTTTA
Organism: Rhodeus uyekii; assembly: GCA_037043235.1. Lineage (NCBI taxonomy): Eukaryota > Metazoa > Chordata > Actinopteri > Cypriniformes > Acheilognathidae > Rhodeus > Rhodeus uyekii. The sequence goes on from JAWRVZ010000046.1 coordinate 1,535,281, forward strand.
AAAAGGGAAAATATGGTAGCCTACATTTAAATATGTAAACGCTATCTTTATTCCGAGCATCTAATTAGAATATTTTGACCAACTAAGTCACTTTTATCAGTGTTTTTCAGAAATAGTAGACCTACAGTTAAATAGCTCACAAGATGTGTCATGAGACATCACTCAGAGGACATATTTCTCAAATAAACATCTGGGAAATCAAGGGAAACATAAGGAGCATATGGGGTTGGAATGTCTTTATTGCAGCCTTAAACATAATCTATGTAAATTCTGACACGCACATGCGTAGATAGTTAGTGAAAACTAAAATATGTAAGAGACACGGAGTCCCGGAGACGATCGGCCCTGCGTGCGTTCAGTGCATGGACTCGCTTTAGAAGGACTCTAGCGCCCCCGTGTTGTGATTGGCGGAACTCTGATGCAATTATACCTGCTGTCTGGCGGTATGACAGAATGAGTAGTGTATGCATCACTTGGTTAACCCCTATTATTCACAGACCTACACATGCCAGTGAGTAGTCGTGACACAGTAAGAGGTGCAAAACGCTTCATAGTTAGATGTGCATGAATCCTGATACCAAAAATAACCGCATTATATAAATAAGCTGGGGAGACCGGGACTGTTTGTCACACTTTTTACTCCAGCAAATATTTATTGGGGTATTTTCTATCTAACTCTCTCTCACTCTCTCCATCCATCTATCTATCTCCCCCCATCCATCCATCCATCCATCTATTCATCTATCTATCTATTCATCTATCTATCTATCTCTCTCTCTCTCCCCATCCATCTCTCTCTCTCTCTCTCTCTCTCTCTCTCTCTCTCCCCATCTATCTATATATCTATCTATCCATCAATGTGTGTCTGTGTGTATACAAGTAAGAAAGTTTAGGCTGCATAAAATATTTTGAATCATTTTCGTTATTTCCAAGGAAAAGAGATATGGTTCAGTTTGTATGTTGAACTTTATGGCTCCTGCAGTTTGGACGTTTAGTCAAGCTATAAGGGGCCGCTGTAGACCTGCTGTTTAAAAAGGATTTAAGAATGTTTGTTTTTTACTTTGAAATGTGAAACAAGTATTGCTGAACAATGTAGAAGATAGCAGCATACAAATTGAGTGTAAAGTTTCAAAATATAAAACATACAGCATGTGACAACATACTCAAACGTATCATTTGATCAAACTTAACAAACATACCACTTTCAGGATATTTTTTTATTGTGTTCACTTAAAATATATTAATATCTTATTGTTTTTTTAGTTTTTAAATATACATTATCTGTTGTTTAATAGATTAACCAGATTTGTAGTCTAAAATAAACTGCTATTTTGGATAAAACATGAATACGTTAAAGATACGCCACTTTACACAGACTGACCTTTGAGTGTGTGTGTGTGTGTGAGAGAGAGAGAGAGAGAGAGAGAGAGAGCTATTCAAGGAGTGCATCCAGTTGTGTCTCTGTCAGCATATCCAACCTCACTTTAATAAAACATCACACAGAAAACATCTAAAACACTGAATCTAGGGCAGATATTCTTTCCGGGCCTGTCACTGTCTATTACACACACACACACACACACACACTTTTGTTTGATTGTAGATCCAGAATAATCTGATCTTTCTGCACTGGCCTTAAAGGACTAGCTCTGCCATCATTTACTCACTCTCACCTGTATGATTCCTGGTTTCCTGTAGAACACAAAACTAGTTATTTGTAACTGAATGTCCCAGGTGTTCTTTTTCATACAATGAAGTTGAATATTGTCCATGGCTGTCAAGCAAGTTTGAAATATCAGGTTGACTTGCAATTTAGTACACAAGTTGAATGGACTACATAAAGGACTACGTTCTTCCTTTGGTGTTCCCCGAAAGAAACCAGAGGTTGTGAGTAATTGGTGACAGTTAAATATCTTCTCGACATGACCTCTTTGAAGATAACATTGGTTGCGTTTTGTGTATGAGGAGATGGAGAGAGACATAAAAGAGATGTAATGAATGAATGATAGAGCCAGAGAAACAGAAGGTCACTTTAGCACAAATCACTTGAATTTCTTTGGCCTTGAAATCTCTGTGAGTGTGCCAATGAACAATGTAATTTGAATCACATTGGCTTGTTTTTATTTCAGATTAATGAGAAACATATCCACTGCACATGGTTGGATGATGTTTTGCATAAAGATATTCAGCATAGCCCATTAGAACTCTCTCAGTGTTTCACTGACCTTGTGTCACGGCCTCGTACTTGTAACTGGCAAATAGACACTTAACTACAAATTAGTGCCCTCGGGAGGTTGTTTTTCATATTTGATATTTGGTCTCGTTAGTTCTGTGTAAACTCTGTGAGCTTGACCATGTTAATTAAATGCTTATTATCAACCTAGTTTTTTCTGGCTTTTGATAAAAGCTGACACTTTTTTAATTACGAAACTGTGCTCAATAATACTTTACAAAAAAGCATTTTTTTTTTCTGATGAATCAAATGTAATGCCAAATGGTCTCATCAACATCTGGGGTCTCATTTATAAAACTGTGCGTAGGATCACTACTAAAAGTTTACGTGCGCCTAAAAGCCAAAAATGCTATACGGCAAAAAATATTCAGATTTATAAAACCGTGTGTATGCACACCTGTCAGGAACATTCCCTTTTCACAAATCGCAGATGTCACGGGTCAAAGTTTGCTTAAATGTGCACACATTCTCCCGTCAAGTTGTTTTTTATAGCTCACAACCTTTGCGTGGAAACTGGCGTACGTACGTTTCCAGTCCCGTTTTGTGCGTACGCACGCTTTATAAATGGGACCCCTGGAATTTATTTATTTTATTTATTTATTTTATTTATTTATTTAGGCTATTTAACACTAGAATATAAATGGCAACACAAGCTTTTTCTAAGGAAATATGAATTGGTGTTAAGCAGTGAATTGATCAGGACATTTTTAACTCTTTCCCTGCCATTGACAAAAAAAATTGACTTTCCGTTGTTTCACTGTTATACTGTAGGGGGCGCTATGACAGGTCTTCTAAAAGAGTACTGAATCTCCTGATTAAAAGGCATGTGAAGAAGAAGCAGAAACAAGCCATAGCACATATAAAAAGATGCATATAACATAACGTGATCATTAACATTAAACCGCATATAAATTAAAAATGCCTAAAGTTATCGAATGAAATGTTGCCCCAGGGTGAGTTTAGGACTTTATGACTGTGAAACTATGGGGGTGTTGATGGACTCCATCAATGTGATCTATTCTGAATCCAATCTAAACGGTCTTTGACACAAATGTGTTTTTCTCAGCTTTTTGCTAAAAATGTTGCTTTTTTGATATGGTGTTTTGATGAAGTGTTGATATAAAGAATGCATTAAGCTCTAATAAAACATTATTTTTTTTCGTTATTGTTTTTTAAGCAGAGGGTCTGTTCTTTCTTTTGATATCTTGCATGTTCGGATAGTCAAAATATTTTTGGGGCCATGAAAATTTTGTGAAAATGATAGAAATTGCTGGCGGTGGCAAAAAAAAAAGTTTTTAAAAAAATTAACATTTAACCATGACCAATGAGGTTAAAGCTAAACCTTAAAGAGACAGTTCATCCAAATATGAAATTGATGTCACCATTTACTCACCCTCATGTTATTTTTATGTCATATTTGAAGCTTGTCGGCATCAATTTACACACAATTTGTTGGCAATGAGCAGCGTGAACATTCTCCCAAACATCTACGTTTGTGTACAAACACATGAATTGGTTTTACAAAAGCACATAATTTGCTGGGTCAGATACATATTGCTATTAATTTCGAAACAAGATCTGCAGTAAACGTCTATTATGAATGTTTTATAGCTGCGTTCTCTAAGGCAACAGCAATCAATTTTACTTAGAAGCAAAACTGTAATCTCAATTTGGGAATCCCTTTAACACTGTTCTTTTTATCATCTTTAATAATTCATGTGTAGGCTGTGCAATTTCTGCAGCCCCCAGCAAAACAATAATATCCTGTAGATCAGGAGTGGTGGATGATGGTTGGTTCAGAGTGTACCAGATGAAACTATCCAAGCTGCCGGACAGAAGGAGGCTTTGGCAGCAGTAACTCATCTGTAATGGTCTACAGTAAAGCCTTCAGCTTCAGGCTCCATGTAAAAAAAAAATATCTCGCATGATATAAGTGATTTATCAATCGGTCTGAACAAGAGTCCAGGAGACCTCCCTAACGGTTCTGCAGTGTCGAGAGGAGGAGGAGGAGGAGGAGAAGTCCATGTTTTCAGAAGTTTCTTGTGGAGAAACTTCAAATGCTCTGCCTGACTCTGGGTCCTGGTGCCCCTGGTACTGCAGAGGTGTTTGGAACGGAGCCCTGCTGTTTGAACATTTACTCTCCCCTGCCCCTGCGTTCTCCAAGCAGTCTGTTCTTCCTGCTGTTTTTTCTGCTAGTTTATAGAATATCCGTCTGCAGCTGAAATATTACTGCTTCAAAACGTAGCTATTTATTTTGTGCTTTAGAATTTAAATGGTAAATGGAAGGAGAGGGCTGTGTGTGTGTGTGTGTGTGTGTGTGTGTGTGTGTGTGTGTGTGTGTGTGTGTGTGTGTGTGTGTGTGTGTGTGTGTGTGTGTGTGTGTGTGTGTGTGTGTGTGTGTGTGTGTGTGTGTGTGTGTGTGTGTGTGTGTGTGTGACAAGATGGTAGATTTTTTTATATTTTCTCGAGGAGAAAATAATTCACAGGCAAGGGTGTTTTGGGTGGTTGCCAGGGTGTTGCAATGCCCGATTGCATTACTTGCCCACCACAGCATTGCCCCCATTATCGTTTAGCTTTTTTAATAGAAATATAAACCGTTTAGTTCAGTTGGACAACGGACACTACTATTATAAACTGAAAGCGTCTGCTCTGCTCCGTACAGCACAAGCTGCAGAGTCGCAGTAAGAGTCAGATTTCACTCATCACATGACGAGAGTAAGGAGAGATGACTGACGGAGGATTTGATACGCAACTATAGGGATAGAATTGCTGCATTATTACAAAATAATAGATTGAGATTCACAATACCTGTCAGAAACAAATAGATTAAGGTATCCAAAAATAAATCTAAAGGGTTTCACAAAAATTTGAAAAATCATATCCTGTGCATTTGTGAATCGCTGCATGCATTTCTGAATTGCTTCCTGTGCATTTGGAGATCCCTGAATGCATTTGTGGATTTTGACACATTTCTAGCATCAAGTCGTGCAGACAAATCTGCAAATAAGTAGAGTCCACCCAACATATACAGTAATCCCTCGCCACTTCGCGGTTCACGTTTCGTGGCCTCTGTACATCATGGATTTTTCAAAAATATTCATTGAAAAATAAAAACTCAAAAATACCGCCATATCAGCAGCCGTATTGTGGAAAGCAGCGTTGCTTCATCGTGATGCGAGAGAAACGGTTTCCTAGGATGCCAGACAAAGAGAGAAACTCTCTCAGAGACTTTGTACACACCCACGGCACTCAGACAAGACACGTGATTGGTTCCTGGCGCGAGATCGACCAATGAGAGCACGAGTGGAGTGGAAGCCTCTTCACCTCTCTCAGAAGCAAATGTTGACGATCCAGCGCCGATATTTGACGATGAGACGCTTCCCGAACTGATTTAAAGACCTCATTATACCAGTGCAGTAACACCATCATCATCCTCACATTCATAAACCGCACAGGTCTGTCATCGTCGTCATTACCGGAGTCTCAAGATACTACTGTCATTGATGAGTGTAGAGACCATAATACAGTAAATGTATAATATTAAGGTTTTATAATTAAATAGATTTAATTAAAATATATTTAAAGTATAAATATACATATTTTAAACATTCTGGCACCTACACACATATACGGAAATTCCTGGGGGGGGGGGGGGATCCTACTTCGCAGATTTTCACCTATCGCGGGGGGGGGGGGGTTCCTGTCCACAGTGATCACTGTACTGAAGCCAATCCGATAACAACACATTTAAATGTGGATCTTAACTTATTAGTGAATTTGATACATTTTTGTAAAAATCTTTACATTCATTTGGAATAATGCAACAATCATATCCCAATATATGCAACAGATCCAGACCGTCGCTGAGAAATTTCTTAGCTTGTAAAACGAGTCAGTGCTGCCAGTCCCAAAACAAGAAGTACCAAATTTGCAAGAGAAGGTAAAAAGCAAACATGCATTCAAAAGCGATTTCAATATCCCCAATGCCTGCAAATTATATATAATAACCCAGGGTGTTCTGAAGGGATGCTAGTGTATAGTGTGCTGGTATTTGATTGCTATGGTGTTTTGGGTGGCTGCCAGGGTTGTTGCTATGCTGCTAAAGAGTAGTTAGTGATTGTTAGTGTGTTTCTATATTGTTCTGAATGGTTATTATTGTGTTTCTTAGTGGTTACTTGGTTGTTTTGGCCATTTGCTGATGTATTGCTATGCTTTTCTGACTCGCTACAGTATTCTAGGTGGTTGCGAGGCGGTTTCTTAGAGGCCTAGGTTCTTGAGTGTCTACAAGACTCTATAATATCCTGGGCGCTAGTTTATGGCAAAAATCAAACTTCTGATTACTAATTAGGTTAAAGCACACCTCTACAAATCCTTTGTGTCCATAGCAAAAAAAGGATACTCAAAGTGCAGTTAACGTCATAGCGCATGTTTGCATGGAAAAACAATGGAGATGTAGCGCAGTGGAATGGAAAAACATCCATTCTGTGTTCTGTGTGAACTGGCCCTTATGCATCTCTGTTTCTAAAACAATGAACACACACACTTGCCCTTTCACAGTTCAGATGCTACAGAATTATATGATGGACAGCAGTAGTATAAAGACTGAGTGCATGCTGATGATAGATCTGTCCAGCGATCGATTGGAGATTTCAAGAAAGGTGTGTGTGTGTGTGCGTGCGTGTGTGTGTGCGTGTGTGTATGTGTGATTTATGGATTGTTAGAGAGAAACAGTGAGTGTCAGAGGTGGTGAAATGCCATCATATAAACAACAGCTTGCGTTTCCTCTTAAATGCACACACACGCTTTCCTTTTATCTCCCTTTCATACTCAAAACCAGACACAATCGATTAAGGGCAGAACCATTGCTAATATGATAATTCTTCTTATCCAAAGGCTAGATTATTCTTTTCTGTGAGACCATAGTGATGACCTTTATCTCCATGAAGGTGATAAGACCATAGAAGACGCGTATCTGTACCATCGTAATCAAGAACTAATCTCATCCATCCTGTAACTGGGGGAACTAAGCATTTAGAACGTGGATACATTATCTATTTCTCTCTCTCTCTCTCTCTCTCTCTCTCTCTCTCTCACTCGTTAATGGAAGTTTGAATGGATTTGGATTTGGACTTGGGCTACATACTGAAATACGATTAGTACATTATCACAAATTGAAACGAGAGCATAAGCAGCACTGGGACCAGAAGCATCAGGCCCACTGAAACTCAGGGAACGTGTCGTGTCAGATTAGCAAGCTAAGTGGTTAATGCAAGAACGAAAAAATCCATATTATTTCCAATATATATATTTTTGTGAATGTATTTGCAGTCAGACCTAAAATATGGTGATAACTTTTAAAATGAGATCACTTTAGACCTCACCCTGTCATGTATACCAGCATACCAGTGTTAGGTAATTAACTCTAAAAAGTAATTACTAGCTACCAATTACATCTTCAACAGTGTAATTAGATTACTGTACTAATTACTCTTTCTAAAAAGTATCGCATTTCTTATTATTGACAGCAGCGGATGTGGTAAAACACATGAAGGCAAACAATTTAACTCCAAAGATAAATCCAAGAACAGGTAATCAAAGTAAACACAAACAAGATCATACAAATGAAAATGGAAAAGATTGCAACTTAAATGCAAGGAAAATAAGGGTAATAATGATAAACACCTGTGATCATTAAATTAATCTCCATGAAAATTCATAAGTGGTGGGAAAAATAGATAAAGGAAATCAGGAAACTAATGAAAACAAACTAAAAGTCCATGAAAATGAAGCTTATGCCAAAATAACTGAATGTCTGTTAGTATTACTAATTACTTATAAATCCTATATCAACCTTAAGTAGTTACAAGGAAAGACATGAATTTACTCTTTTAATTCTTTCAGATAGATAATATAAAACTGCATAAATGATTCTTGAACTAACCAAAGTATTTAAATTGAGATGGTTACATTAAAATCATACATTTTAATGTTAGACGTTAAATTTAATGTTAAATCATCAGAAGCAATTTTAATCCCTTTCTTTCTCAATGGAAAAGTAATTAAATTACAGTAATTAATTACTTTTGTAATGCATTACACTCAATACTGATGTGTATGTAGAGAGAGAGATTTTAAATAAAAAAAATTATTTATCTAAAAAAAAAATGTATTCATTCATAATTATGTAACCCACAGTTACTGTAGACTAAAAGAAAGTTGGTATAATTCAGTCAGATGTTAAACATCATTTACTTTAAAAGCTCATTATCACATCATGTCACAAGAACATTTTCAGTGCAACAAAAAAAAACATGATCACTGGCTGTCAAGTTTAGTTGCAATTTTTGTGAAGGTTTTCAAGAGACAAGTCTTCATGACAAGTGTAGTTTGCGTTCCTGTGTTGAAGTATTTCAAATTAAAACAGGACATTTTGTGTGGGACATATCTAAAGGGCCAGTCACACAGCGAAAACGCATGAATCACGCACGAATTACACACAGATTTTCGTTTCTGCGTGGAGCATGCGTCGTATGCGTATTTCGTCGGTGGAACGAACGTGGACCGTCAGTGATTGTAAGTGGATGTGCGTTGAAGGCGGTTTGTGCATGTTTTGGGGTTTTGAACGGTTCAAAAATTTCCAACGCACAACGTATTCATGAGTCGGCGTGCGTAGTTTATGCGTCGAGTATGCGCGGGACGCGCGTCGGCCGTCAGTGCTTATGCGTCGGAACTGATTGGAAACCGCGCACGTCCACTGACGCCCCACCTTCATATCACGCATGAACCGCGCACGTATCACGTTCATTCCACTGACAATGTGGATTCTGAAAGTGCTTGTTCGTGGAACGTTCGCGAAGCGTGTGTGTTTGGACGCGCTCCGTCAGTAATTCATGTGTCGGGCGTGCGTCGAATGTTCGTGGAATACTTTGGTCAATTTCTCGACGCACAAGCACGCACAAACCCAATCTGTGCGTGATTTGTGAGTGATTCGTGCATGATCGGCTGTGTGACTGGCCCTTTACACATAAATAAAGGCCTACCAGTTTAGGTCTCCTTGGACTTTAAGGAGTGCTTGATGCTTCGTCCTGCATTTGCCTGAAAATTCCTGTCAAACAAACTCAGATTGGGTAATATTACCTACTTAATGCTTTTATACAGTACATTTTTAGATATATAGTACCAGGCCCTCTAGAAAAACTGCTGGTTGGATCAATTTGAATCCAATCGATGGTTGGCGCATAACTTGAACAGAGGGAAATATGATGTTCTAACTTGATTTCTGACCTAAATTATGTTACTGTCTTTTAATCACTTTAGACCTCATTTTTTTAGAGACCTCATTCTGTCAAAATGTTAGAGTTTGAGAACTAGTGAAGTGGGTGAACTGATGGTGGTGTTCAGAAAATCTGTAGTATACTATGAGATCTTTCAGCTGTTCTGTGGGTGGTGAAATGGGCTTTTTTTTATTAGTGGTGTACAGCGAGTGTTTTTTTTCCCATTAAGGAGATGTTTTGTGGGTGGTGTGCAGTAAGTGTTTCATTGTGTTTAGTAGGTGTACTGTGGGGGGATTCTTGAGTGGTGTTTAGGTTACTATTTAAGCATTGCTGCGTGTTTTAGGGCCATTCTATGAGGGGTAATTACAGTAAAATAGAAGTTATTTGGGTGGTGTTCAGTTAGCCGTGTTTTTTTAAGATGTTCTCTAATCAATGCTAACGGTTATTTAAACATTCAATTTCTTCAACTGTTCTTATCAGCTTTTCTTTTTACAGAGTTCTTAAGTTCTTATTATATATATTCAATACAAGTGTATTGATGTGAGGTCCATTAAAAGCCAACTGAAGTGCCTCGAAACAAGCAGCATTTTTTAATGAGTTGACTTAATTTTCACTGAAACAAGAAGACAGGGCAGGGCATATCGAACAGCTCCTCCCCCTTTTAAAATAGCCAATAGCGTTTTGTTTGTCACTGTTGATCTCCATAATCCATAATTGTTTCCACCTAAACTCTAACAATTTCTCCTCCTAATCTCCTCCATATCTCTTCCCTATTCGGTATATTGCGCATTATGTGCCATTCAACATGTAGAAAAAAGAAAATGTTTGAAAAAGTGACTATATTTGCCTCAGCTTTTTAAAATGTAGGGGCGGGACACTCTCGAATCTAGACAGCATTTGATTGGATAGAAAATCTGACGAGTCGCTGGCCTGCAGAGTGATGTCATCAAAATCCCTGATCCATATTGGCGGAAGTGAGAGAGTTGCTTACATCTTCTAAATGCGAATTTTGTCATTGTTTTGGAGCGCACACGCTTATACATGACAGTTAGTCAACATATTCATACTAAAAGCCAAAAAACTTCCATTTTGATTTCATGTGGACTTTAAAGCACCACTACACAGATGGTTTTCTAAAGAGAAAGAGGAAAAAAAGCTCTTTTGAGGATTCTCCTTTGACATTAGACTCTTTTTTTCTTTCTAATTGGAACCCAAGAATGCCATTCTACTCTGAAGAAACACTCCTTTTCTTTGTGGATAGCTGTGGGACAGATTTTGGATATGAAATTGTTATATGATGACTCGAATAGAGTTACGTTGACTGTATTGTTTTCAAAAACACCCATGTGTACTGTAAATGTTCTTCTCTAACCCTGGTAAAGCTGAGGAAAATGCCAAATTGCCACAGATTCAATGGGCTGTAAATCTCGGAGATGAGAAGATGACCGAACCACGCGGAGGTAATTGATGGGTTTGGCAGAGTCAGTTTGAGATTTACTTGCGCGCACATGCCGAGTAAGCATGCTGCCCCGCTGCGAGCCTAATGCAACATTTACACAGGCTGTACGGTTCACATGCTCATCCTTTCTGATCAATATGAAAATACAAGCTACAGTGAGACGCTGGTTAAAGTAATAACTGAAGCGTGAAGAGCACTGTTTGCATATGTAGAAGCCAAGAACACAGCGCACTGGGGAATGTTAGTAAGATCGGCCAAATACTCTCGAATCCTCTAGTGCAAAGCTCCAGTTTCTTTGTAACACTTTGCCATATCAGTGTCCATTTTAACAGGAGCGTACACAAGGGGAGTTGCCATATTTAATTTGACGCAAATGAAAATGAGGGGCACTTACAGTACATTTGACACATTTCATTGTTGTGCTTTTATTTCAGTGTTGCATTGGCTAAACAATTAAACATATTAAACACTGTACGTCTACTAGTACATCTTTTAATGTGAAATAAAAAAATCGAATCTATCCTACGGTTTACACCAATCGTTATAACAGGTGGTGACGTATGTGCCCCAATATATCTTTGTTATATGAGATAATATACACTATGTAGACTTTTTCAAATCAATCCTAAACTCTTTCATGTAATTATTGTGCAATAATATTACTTATGTTCCCAAGTTTTGTTTGAGGCCTTTAAAAACTCAAAACATACGTATATCAGGTTGACACTTCATGACTTGTACTAGGTATGTTTGAACGTGTGATCACACACTTTAGGGTCTCAGAGACCCCAGGTATAAATCCTGAATACATGCAATGAAATATAACATCAGATCCTTTCCAGAGATACATTTCTGCTATATTTATGTATTGATTTTCTACACTGTGTATTTCCCATGGTCAAACTGACCCCAAACAGAGGCAACATGATTGCATTGGTCTCATTTCTGAAAATGCACATCTAATTTTTGGTAATATCTCCTGGATGGGGTTTGATTGAATTCAAAGATATTAACAGCGTTCATTGTTGTTCTTCCAAAACAAAGATGGCAAAGTCAATCTCAAAAGCACATGCATTGTCATTAACCCAAATGTGTGTGATAATGAATGTTTCCTTTAGTGGGGCTTTCACGAAGCACAAATATGTCAATCCTGCGATTTTCTTGCAACTTGGTCGCGTGCAGATTGTTTCTCGTGCTTGCTGTGAGCTGTAATGAGTATAACCGGGGACTCCTCGTATCTCTTTGCTTGTAATCCCGTTCATTAATCTCTTTTGTCCAGTAATCTGGCTAATTCACCGCAGTCTGATCTGTGTTGTGTGGGTGCGTGTGTGTGCGCGCGCGCGTGTGCGTGTGTGTGTGTGTGTGTGTGTGGGAGGTAAAGATGGCGATAGACCTACTTGCGTGAGTTCCGTGCCCATCAGCACCAGCACGATGAGACTCAAGAGCTTGTTCACGCGCTGCATCTCGCGCCTCCGCTCGCTCGGACTCGCTCTCGCATGCAGATCCGGTCCGGTGCCTCGTTAAGACCCGCTCGTTGATGCTCTCTCCTCGCTCCTCTGTCCCCGGTCTCTCGCTTCTTCTCTCTCTTTCTTTCTCTCTCTCTCTCGCGCTCTCTCTCTCTCTCGTCTCAGCAACAGAATGACAGAGAAACAGAACTCGGTTTCGCGCAGCCGTTTCTGGGCATCTCGCGCCTCCCGTTTTCTCCCGTGCGTCTGTCTGCCTTCCGTCGACTCCTGACCCCGTTAGATCAGCGGCTCTGGAGGTTTAGCGTCACGCAGGGGTGGTCTGGTTAGCCCCAAACTTTGTGTGTGTATCGTTGTGTGAGGCGGATAGATTGGGGAGTGCGAGCGCGAGCTGTCCGAGGTGCTGAAACCGGATGTGACATATGGCGCGCGTGGGAAATTCAACGGGGATGCGCGAGAGGAGGAAGAGCGCGACTGAGTTAATTGGTAGAACCTTGCGCAGCGTCAAAACAGCCTGACTACGCTTTTAAAATTTGTTTTTTTTTTCTCTGCAAACGGCGTTTAAAATTAAGGATGCAAAGTGTTTCAAGCGAAATGACTTTAGCATGTTTTTAGAAGAAAGTCTGCACGTTGCCAGGGCATTGTTACAATGTTTTTTGTTTGTGGTTTTGGTGTGTTTTTACAAGTAATATTTTTTTTTAAATTAATATTTAGCAAAGATGCCTTAGGTTTCTATTCGTCAAACAATCCTGAAAAATAAATAAATCGCAGTTTTTGCAAAAAAAAAAAAAAATGAAGCAGCAGTTTTTGTTTTCAACACTGAGAATAATCATAAATATTTCTTGAGCAGCATTTCATCATATTAAAATGATTTCTGAACGATCATGTGACGCTGAAGATTGGAGGAATGATACTAAAAATTCAGTTTTGACATCACAGGAATGAATCACATTTTAACATGTATTAAAATAGAAAATAATTAGTTAAATTGTGATGATATTTTACAATATTTACTGTATTTTTGGTCAAATAAATGCAGTCTTGGTGAGCAGAAGAGTCTTAAATATATATAAGAAACATTTAAAAATTTGTACCGACCAAATCTAAGCTTTTAAATGATAAAACATCAGATATACTGTTACGCTAAACACCAAAGTTACTAAAGTCATTTAGCAAAAATGAAGAAAATTAAAGTCATTTCTCACAAAAGATGCTGCAACACTTGTCAAGGTGCCACTTAAACAGATGTTTCATCATATTTGTAATAGCATTCAAACATTTTAAGTGTCCAATATATTTTGGAGCCACTCTATGTGAGGGAAGGCAGAAGTAAGTTGTGGTCAGTTAAGTTTAGAAGTTTTATATTTTCCTCAGCAGCATTATTCCAGTCCTATGCATTATTGATTGGTGTGTGGAATCCATTAAAGCAAATTTATATGCCTTTTTTTCTACTGCAGAAACCACAAATAATCTGTTCAGACTGTATAGGACATTCAGACCAATAACTGTGTGGATAATATATTGAGGTGTTTAAAAATATGATTAAATATTAATAAAATTCATATCAGAAGGACAGTGTTAAATATAATTATGAGAAGTCTGCATTTTACGATTTCAGTATAAGCATTAATGATTCAGTTTGGTTTTGAATTTTGTGTTAATACAATCAATACTTACAATAACAGAAGGTGCTTTTCCAACGAAGCTCATGTTTTTGTGACCAACAAAGAGATTTTCAGAGCGTAAAATGTGTATTAATCTTCAATGGATGATTTCTGTAGCTTCATTTTACATCTCTTTGTGGAAAGGAAGTTTTACCTTATATTATCATCAACAGTCAAAACTGTTCATTTCAAGTTCACACTATTATACAAGACTTTATTAGTTGACTTCTTGCCAAAATGTTGAGTGACGTCTCCATTCAGACAATTGGCAGCAAATTAATTCATTTCATTAGTACATTTATTTCAGGTTCTGTTGCTGAGCAACATGCCTGCTCGCTCACTGGATCATCTATTGATATTGATGCAATGAGAAAATTAACATGTCATTGATACCCAGTGATGAATGCAGAAATTTAGGGTGAGGATTCAGATGTCCATTTGGTGCTAATCCATGATCTCTTGTGGTGCATGTAGAAATCATATTTTTTACATGGCTCACGTTGACACAATGTATAATGACATAAAAATCGGCATAAAGTCTGGTCCAGAGGAGAGCGTTGCAAGTTTACATGCTGAAAACGTCAATACAATAATTAGTTCTTCTACAGAAATGCTTTATAATATAACTCTGTTGTTGTTATTTTTTAAAGATTTTACTTCCTTGTGGACTGATGAAAACCCGTTGACCTTGCATTCGACCTGGCCGTTCCAGATGTTATATTGCATTAGTAACACATCCAGCGTACTTCATAGACCTTTCACATGAATTATCAATGATTTAGTGTGAAGGTTTAATCAGTTTCGCATTCTGAGGTGCAAAGAGATTTGATTTGTGCTTGTAAAGACCAGCTGAATTCATGTGCAGTTCAACCTCATGTCATGGAAGAGTTGAGTTTAGACGTTTTTACCTTTATTCATTAAAGCGCCCTTGTTTTATTCATGCAGTCCAACATTTAGAGCAGTTAAAGTGCTGGAGAGGATGACTTTGGGACTGTAAACTTGAGTGCTAACCAGGATGCTTTTATTCTTTTACCTCTTCTGATCCCTGATGTCTCGCCATGATACAGAAGAACTGTAATGATCTCTCTGTGGTTGTGAAATATTTACTAAAACCGATTTTTCCCTGTAGAAATGTCAATACAAGCACTGTGTACAGAAAATCTCAGATCCTCCTGCGTCACTGCAGTTTATTCTGTCCTGGCAGAAAACTCGACACAGGGAACAGTGCTTGTCTCTGTGCTTTTATATTTATACAGCTCTCTGCGTGTATGGAGCGATGTCTTCGCTGGAAATGTTTCTCATGGGAACACAGCCTAATTGGTTTCATCTCAGCCGGCTGTTTTATGAACATTAGCGCTCGTAAAATATCTTTATGCGTGTGTGTTTTTGCACGGTGTGTTTGGAGCATTGATCAAGCTGAGACACTGCATATAGGACTCTTTACTGGTGTGAAATAAAGGAGGGTGAATTTAATTTCTTTCATGCTTTTATGTGTTCATGTGTGACAGTGAATGCTTTATAATGCCATTACATAGGTCATGACATGAGAAATCAAATTGGCCTTGATCTTTTAACATATAATAGGTCTTTGTGCCATTAAAACATTCTGTAAGTTTCATAGTTTAAAACGTCCACCTCATTATAACCAATGCATTTATTTAATCAAGCTCCAAAAATGTCTAATTTGGATATTGTGGGATTTGTGATGTCACACAAGCATATTGTCAGGGTTGTGTCACTTCAGTTTGGTTTCTAGTGTGTTGGTTGACAGAGCTCTGACTCTGCCCCTTTGTTGTGTCTTGATATTGTGTAACCCCGCCCACCTTGTTCCCTCGTTTCCCTTTATTGATCCCAGCTGTTTCTGCTCGTTACCTTCCTCATGTGTTCCCTTTTTGCTGCCCTGTGTTGCGTCATTGTCATTCTGTGTCTTTCCATATGTTGGCTGTTCCCTGTTCGGGAATCATCCGGTCCATCTGTTTAACGTTTTATTTCTTAGTTTATCTATGTTTTCCCCCTTGGGGCAGTTTTGGTTTGTATGTTTGTTTATTTATTTCTTGTAAATAAATCCTTTCACCCTGCATCTTTGAGTCCTCCCTACCCGATCCGTGATGCATATACATTTGCAAAATCAAATTTACATTTCTGCATTTGGCAGACGCTTTTGTCCAAAGCGGCTTACATTGCATTCAAGGAACACACTGATATTCTAATCAGTTCTTACTTTCCCTGGGAGTCAAACTCATAACCTTGGCGTTGAAAGTTCAAGTAAATGAAGAGTAACGAGAAAAATGAGTAATAGTAATGCTGCTAAATGAAGAGGCTGAATACAGCAATATTTGTTAACTATTTTAAGCCACCATCTGTCCAATTTTAGGTCGGACGGTCTCCATCTACCAGCATCTAGGTCATCACTATCGCATACTTTATGGTGTATCATAAATAAGCAGTCAATAAATTAACGCATACACTAGGCTACATTTAAGCTAATATTACATGACATACATTTTAGAAACAATATTGCCTATATTGAGTGCTTTGCTCTAAAATAGTTCCCAAAGAAAATCACAGCAGAACACTGTTATGTTTAGTTTCTAAATGATTCAGCATTTTTTGAGCTCAAGTTTCAATTGCTTGAGTAAATGATTCAATGATCCATTCATAAAATCACTTGCTTTGTTCCTGAAAGAATCAGATGGTTTTAGTTTCATATTTAAAGAATAACTTAATTTTTCCCCCGAACTTTAATATTTGTACATTCAATACACACTGTATTTTTATTTAAAACATCTTATTATTAATTGATGCTCTGTGTCAATACATCTAAATGCCACTTTAGATGCAGCTTCTGTGCCACTTTTGTAGCGCAAAGAGAGATTTTGTCTGATTTCATTTGATTGGTAACAGCCCATAATGTCTTATTATTTCAGTAAAAAAAAAATTAATATCGATTTTTTTTAATTTTAAAGTTAGTAAGTGGTGTTTAAAATTGCTGTGTGCAAATTGAGCCGTTGTGTTATGTTTTTGGTGTGTTGCAACACTTACTCGCATGCACTTTCCTATGCAATGACAAGCCAATCACAAGCCACCCCATAAAAACTGATCATTTCAGACAGAGGGTCAGAATGAGGCTTAAAAATCGTCTTTCTGCACATATAATTTGTTTTGTAACATTAACATTGTAAGTAAACAACAAGGAACGTATTAAAATACTAAAACAATCCATTATCATGCCCCCTTTAAGTCATAGTGCATGTATATGTGTGTGCGCATACATACATGCGTGTGTGTTTTTGCACTGATATGTGTTTTCATGCTCTATTTCACATTTTGTTTATATGCTTTCTGCTTCTCTCTCTCATTCTTATTCAGATTCACTGTGATTTGCTTGGACTGTAACTGCCAGGGATTATGTAACTTGGGCGTTTTGATGCCATCCAGAATTGGTCACAAAGACAGACAGATGTAACCACCCACAAACTGTGTCACTCTGAAGATTCATTTACTGCAGCCAGAGGCCAAAAGACAGACACAGAGAGAAAATCTGCTCCAGAAACTAGTGAGCTTATGTGATGTTTGCTGTTTGCACATGCAGGCTTTCCCAGGCTTGGCTAATTTGTCAGGATTTCTATAGGATTTCTCTGCTTTGGAGTTCACAAGTTCAAAGCCATCATATACTGTTGTCAGTGCGCATCTTGTTTGCTGTGAGCTTCTCTGCAAAAAATGAGGGGGCCGCAGTCAATTCTCTACTCATGCTATTGTCTGAGTAACATGGCTGAAATATAATCTGATTGCACTGTCTATATTTTACATATTTACATTGCATTACACGTTTGGGGTCAGTAAGATTTTCTTTCAAGGTTATATTTATTTGATAAAAAATGCTTTGGAAACAGTAATTTTGTGAAAATAATATTACTGTTTTCTGCTTTAAAATATATTAAATTGTCATTTATTCCTGTGATCAAAACTGAATCATCCATTCTTGGAGCAAATCATTCTAATATATTGATTTGCTGCTCAGGAAACAATTCTGATTATCATCAGTGTTGAAAACAGTTGTTCTGCACAGTTGTTTTGGGGAAGCCGTGATACTTTGATGAATAGACAGTTAAAAAGAGTATTTATTTATTTATATATCAAATAGAAATTCTCTACTGTCACTTTAATGAAATGAAATGTTATTTTATTTTATTTTATTTTATTTTGTGGTTATGTAGTATATGATGGTTAAGCAAATGATGGTTGATGGTTTAAATTGCCCAAAGAATGTCTTTTACTATATTGTATATTAACAAAGATTTTCTGGTATGTTAAATGATATTTTATGACTTAGTGAGTGTTTATTATTAACTGTGAGTCTGTGACATGACTACAAGATGTGTGAGGGCTTTTTATTTGATCAGACTGTCTGAAGTTTCTATATATATATATATATATTTTTTTTACATGAAATTGGTTAAAAATGCCAAATAACAGACTAATAATGTTAATATTTGGGTGAAATATACCTTTAAATGATTACATTTGGTACCTCAGTCTTGAATATCTGGTTACATCAGAGCTAGATATCAAAGTTTTATTTTATTTCTTTTACAAGTGGGAAGCCTCTCCCTCATAGAGATCCATTACAGATTCAGTGGAGTCAGTCAGCGCCATAATTTACTTCCTCAGATTTAAAAATATCTCTAATTATGGTTTGACAGACATCATGAGATGAGGTGACCTAGTTAGTGTTAACATCTGCATTTTAAACGAGCAGCAATGGGGGGAAAAAGAGCTGGACAGGACCAGGAAAGAGTACGAGGAAAAATGTTTCCTCACTCATGGAAGAGAATGGAAAAAAGTGAATAATTGCATCAAGTGTTCGCTCTGGTTTGAATCCTGACCTTTTCGAGAGGATCAGTCCTGCCTATTAAAACTAATCTCAGCACTCATCTCACTCTGCAGACACACACACACACACACACACACACACACACACACACACACACACACACACACACACACACACACACACACACACACACACACACACACACACACACACACACACACACAGAGCACAGCTTATCACTCAGAATAAGCAGATCAATACAGAGATCAATATACAAACATCCACACCCAAGTGCACAAACACTCCTAGCAGGGCAGAGACTGTATGCCAAACAAAACCCGGGCCTGATTACATCCAGAAGGCTGCTCAGATACTGCTGTGAGAGCTCCGATCAGACTGGCTGGTTGCAGCGTCAGGTGAACGTGATTTCACAAAGTACAATGTGTTCCCGGCTGAACATCTCATCAACAAAATGTGTTGATCCAGGAACATGTTTTACTTGGCAAAATCACGGTGACCTCTGGCGTCACTAGTGTTGTGGGATAAACTAGCTAAAAGTAGTTTACATTTTTCAGCATGATTGCAGATCAGCTGTTTTCAGAATACAGGTAGCTGTGTAACATGACAAACACTGCTTTTAATGTTGCAATGAAACATTCCATAATAATTATTAATTATAATAACTATGTAATTTAATTATTAAGTTACTAGAGTAAATAGAAGCCTTCTAAAATGTCATCTCTACGGCTTAATCATCTCACAGCTTAAATGTTATTTATTTTTGAAACGCATAAATATAATGCATCAAAATTTATTATTTATCAATAATAATAATACTTAAAACTAATTATTATTTAGTAGGATATTATTCTAATTTTAAAGATATATATCTTCAATAATTTAATTATCTCTCTGGTATTAAATAATGAAATGTCCTCTCTCTCTTTTTCTTTTGAACACAGCTTGAATAATTCTTAACAATTATTGATAAAAAATGTTTATTGATTAAAGCTAGTCATTAATTTTATTAGTTTTGTTTTAAATAATAAATATGATACCTTCTCCTGAATGTTTTCTAGCTTTTGTAGAATACAGCTTTGATAATATTGATTAATAACTAATAAATACATAAAATAATTAATGTTTTGTAATAGGTCTTTTTTTCTTGAATAATTAATTGCATTCTTCTATAAACTTTTAATGGCCAAATATTTTGTTATTTAGCAAAATGAATGCAGTTTTTATTTTATTTTTATTTTAATTTTAAATCAGTCAATTTGAAAGCTTAATCAAGATTTTCAAAAAAAAAAAAATTTTAATACTACACTGATTAAATTACATACAAATTTACAAGGTTACATAAATAAAAACGTCAGCAATTTCTGTTAGTTGTTTCTATTGTCGCTGTATTATGTTAGTATTTCAGTATTGTGTAACTGCTTTAAATAATAAGCAGTTTGTAACTCCAACCTACAGTTTAATCTAGTTTCTCCAGCACTGGACATCACAAAATCTCTGGCAAAAAATGTCCATATATTTTTCTACCCATCATGCAACCGGAAAGGCAGGAGTGGAGAGGATCTGTGATTTAGTTGATCGATCCATTATTGTGTAATTCTCAGCCATACAGTGTGATAAAGAGCCCTCTTCCAGACAGGCATCGTTCTGACATTTACTTTTCCTTTACGAGGCCTGAAATTCTTGTCAAAACTAGCGAAACATGGAGGTGTAGATAATAATTCAACCTAAAGTTGGTTTGCTTTGAACTTGTAAAAGATTTATGCTGAACTTTACTGATTCACAGCCTGTCAGAGAGCGTTGATCACTTTAATCGTTTCATACAGGCTCCTCCCGGCTTCCAAGGCAAGCATCACTGCTACTATTGCTCACACGGCTGCTGATTTGAACTCGAACTATTAAACATAGGTGCACCATCTCTGCTACAGATATGAATTATTCCTTAAATCTTTTGATTTATTGAGGAGAGTGGGTTTTTCTTCTATTACTACACTCTTAAAAGACCTTTCATGTATAGATCGTATGTGCCAGAGAAACAAGCACACAGCCATCTCTTATATTCAACTTGTATTTGTGTTTTTTGCAATGGTCTGCATATTTCTTTGGCATGAATTTGAAAATTCAAAAAACTGGGTTGTTTCAATCCATTTTTGAGTCAAATATGACCAAACCCAACCGTTGATTTAAAAATGTAATTTAAAAGTTTAAACCAGCCAAATGTGGTTGTGGGCATTATGGGTTGTGAAACAATCCAGAATCGTTTAGAGTCTCAACCATACCTGCTTGATGCAAGAGAATGAACCTCGTAGGTTCTCACATGCTTGAGCTTCTGTTTACCGCAACTGATTTTTCAACACATAAATTGATAGAGTCTTTTCAAAATAATTGGGACTGAACAGCTCAATTCATATGATTAGTTTTACGATCACTTTATGAACTTCCTGAAGCATCAAAGTGGTAGTTGCGTAGCCGTCAATGGAGGGAGAGAAAGATTTTATTAAAAAGATCTTCATTTGTGTTCCGAAAATGAACAAAATCTTATGGGTTTGGAACGACATAAAGGGACATGAATTTAAATAAATAAAAATGATGATGTGCACAGATAAATCATTTATAATAAACATGGCAATATTCCAAGAAAAATAATAACTGTCAGTTTTTTTTTTCCTGGGGATTTTAAGAACTTTCTCAATGTTTTTCTTAAGAAGATTTTTAGAAACCAGCCACAAAGTGTTTGAGGTCGACTCGCAACAGCCTAACAACACAGAAATGCAACTGCAGATCATCCGCGACACTCTAGCATCGCAGCGGCAAGTTTCCCACCACAGATGCCACCCACATTTCCCCTGGAATCTAGCTGTACTTATGATTTAGTGGATGATCAATATTACAGCATAAACCGCTGGAGCTGTCAGTCCCAGATCTGTCCAGTGGGCAGGAGTTTATGTGCTTGAGAGTGATCATCACTGGCCTCCGGAGCTGTCAATCATTACACAGTCTGAGTATGCACTTGACCTTGGTGATTAGAAGAGGCTGTATCTGTATCTCTTCAGTTTAACACATCTGACGAGATCTTAATGAGGCTTTTCACCTTGTCAGGATCCCTGAGATGTGAACCTTGACAGCACTGGGAAAGCTCAGACACACACACACACACACACACACACACACTCAGGCAATAAGATCCGTTATTTAAGGATGGGAAAGGGCCAGTCACTGACTGGCTGTATGTCGACGCCCACGTCCTGATGTCATGTGGCGCTCATGCATATTCGTAATGATCTAGAATCTTCCGAGACTATTTTTGCCCAACTCCTGCTGTCAGCCCCTCATCACCCCCCCAGATGGATCCAGACCAAAACATCCCTTAGAAACGATACGTCTGTGTTTCACAACGTTATAGCCATATTGCATCAGGTATGAATATGCGCAAGAAATCGCAAGTATAAGATCTGGGATCTAGAATTATCCTACTGGAATTTTGAATCTTCTTTATCTCTCTCATTTCCAATTGTCAATCTTGTCCTACTTACCAGACTCTCTTCTCTTTTTTCTCAATCTATTTTTAGCTGTTCTCATCTCCGTGTTACTCCCAATTTTTCCTCCCCATTTTTCACCATTCCTCTTTCCACCAGAGCTTCCTTCTCATATTCACTTTCTTTTTCAGTTTCCTTTCTCTGCCATTTGTCTTTCCTTCCTTTCTTCCACCCCAAATGGAAACCAAATGTAAAACCTACTTTATATTATTCATCAATGCAAAATTAATGCAATGTTACGAAAGAAAAATAAATGTTACTCATTTGAACTTTCTATTTGTAAAAAAAACTAAGAAAACAACAACAACGTATCACAGTTTCCATGAATGTATTATGAAGCACAACAGTTTTCAATAGGTAAGGATTAAAAATATCCATTTCTGGTGCAGCAAATCATAATTTTAGAATGGTTTCTGAACGATTATGTGACACTGAAGACTGGAGGAAATGATGCTGAACATTCACAGGAATTAATTACATTTTAAAATGTATTCAAATAGAAAACAGTTTTTGTAAATTGTAATATTTCACAGGGAAAGCAAGAACTGATTAGAATGTCAATGTGTTTCTTGAATGCAATGTAAGTCGCTTTGGATAAAACTGTCTGCCAAATGCATGAATGTAAAAAATGTCAGAATAGTGCTGATTTAATTGTATTAATTTAACTGATTTAATGTATTGCCTTGGTGAGCATAAGAGACAAACTAACCCAAAACTTTTAAAAGGTATTGTTCAAATTTATACCATAAAGAGTCTCTATAATATTTTAGAAATATATTGTTTCTGACTAGGTTTGTCTAACGTACCAGTACTACTGGTACCAGTTGGTGCAAAAAAAGCTGATTGTTCCAGCAATTCTGCAGACGCTGCTTTCAAACATTCTCGTTCATGTTTGTTTAAGTTCTCTATGAGCATCCAAGGTTTCCTTTTACCAGTGTTGAGCATTTTAGCCAATCACAATCATATGTGTTGAGCATGTGAACGCAATGGCCTATTGGAAGTTAATCAACACCACTAAGAACGATTGTTGAGTTGCATGCTTTCTTGTCTATGTAGCGTCTTATGTGTGGGTTATGATTTCTGATCCCGAGACTGGTCTTGTTCAGTTTTGTGTCGGGGTTCGGACATTCATGACCCGTGTGTTCGTCCTTGTCGCGAGTGCACAAGACGGGTGGTTGTTCGTTCTCGTGCGCTCTACGTCATGTGGGTGCGTGCATTGTTTACATCGGCCGCATGCTTTCATGTTGTGTTGGGTGTGGCGTGCAGTTTGTGTTTTACGAGCACCGCGCTGTCTAGTCCTGTTTCATGTGAACACGCGGCGATGCACGTCCGCATTGGCTGCGTGTTCATGGCTTGTAACTGTGTAACCCCACCCGTCTTGTTCCCTTGTTACTTTGATTTGTCCCAGCTGGTTCCCGTTCAATTATCCTCCCTCTTGTGTATATTTATTCCCTTCATGTTCCTGTGTTGTGTTGTTGTCTATCCATGTGGATTTACTGTCGTGTTGCTGCGCTATTCCACTCTTGTTCTGTCTTGTCATATTAGGCCAGTTATCTTTTTCCCCCTAGGGGCAGCTTTTGTTTGAGTTTTTTTTTTTATTGTTCTTTAAACCTTCCACCCTGCATTATTGAGTCCTCATTCTCTCAAACCTGACACTGTCAGTCTTATTGAATATGAAGGGAGGCTTTGCTTTCTGTTTATTGTCCATTCACAATCTGAAAATAAGTTTAGTTTTTCATGCTGCTAACTACACACAAACGTTTCTGATTTCTGCACAAGACGAAACGGTATTCAAATGGAACCACTAAATTTTACTGGTACCAACTACTGAAATACCCTGACCACAATTTTTTTTTTGTTTTTTGCTTGCACAAGTGCAACAAACAGCTCAGGTCATCATGTCTCCCACAGTCACTAATGAGTTTCTCAGTCACAAACATATCCAGACTCATCCTAATTTACTTCCACAGATTTCTGTTTTGGTGCCACACGGGTCAGCACATGGTGCTCTGTGGTGACGGCAGAAACAAAGAAAAATGCTTAGCTTGTTACTTTACTGCTGATGGTAAATTCTCATCTTTCCAGTCACTCCATTTTATTTGCTCGCCATAGCCATAATTTTTACTTGCACTTGGTGCTTGATAAGTGTTCTTGCTGTGCGGGAGCATGAGGAAGGCCAGGACAGGAGGATAACTGAAATATGATTTAATAAACAAACTTAAGGCCATATCTTGTGCAAACCAGGAGAAATGGTCCAACATAAGTCAAACACATGCAAACAATGGACAAAAATGGAAGGGAACATGGGGTTGATATACACAAGGGTGATGAGACACAGCTGACAAAGTGACTGATGAGGTGATTAATGACGAGACAGGTGAATGGAATGATACTGGGAGAAGACGGGAGGAACCAGGAATTTTAGACCTTGTGTGGAAGTTATTTTAGGAGCAAGTTTCACATTTATATGTTTTGCTAATGTTGAACCAATAAGCAGTTCATTTTAATTGGTGAAGCACAAGTAAACAAGGCATGTCTGTGATATTCTGCGGCCAATTTCCAGATGTAATCAGAATCAATTGTCTTCTAATCAACAGTCCTAAACATGCACTATATGTTTAATTTTCCAAAAAGTAACTTCAGTTTAAACGATTAATGAATGCAGGGAACATGGACAAAAACCCATGATTGCTCTGCTTTCTCGTAGGAACTGATTTGTAATGTTTCACATTGAACCACAGATAATTATCCACTTTATTACATCAATAAGCTCTGCTTTAGAATCACACCATGTCTTTTTAAGTTTCTTACATTATCTTTGAATTAAGTAACTTTCTTGTGAATTTCATTGGTGGAAACATGCTATGGAGAGTGTTTTATATTAAAAACACTAGTTTAAAGCAGTGAAGACGGTTGTTCTGAGTGGCTCTGAACTCTACACACCTTAATGATTGTTCATTCGTGTTGGACAGAGGCTGGAATTGCCTTCAGTCACAGGCTAGAAATGTCTTGCTGTAATTTACTCCATGTTGGTGTTCAATAGTCATTAAAGAAACTAATTGGGAGATCTCCAGCAAGTATGGATTGAAGACTGAGAGCGATCACGTCTCTATTACACAGAACGAGCGGAAGGGAGGAGCTGGGAAAGACGAGTGTGTGATTAGTTTCTAGATGAAAACAGAGGAGGTGATTCGTTTCTTTTCCCTGTTGATCTGCAGCTTGCTTTAATCTCCTATAGGAGAGGAAAATCAGAAATGAGAGAGTTAATATCTCAACGGACTGCGTTAGAGATTAAATTGAGAGATTTTCCTGCTTCTCAGCTGTTTATCTTGAGAAAAATATCTCAATAATCAAGAGACCTTAATAAGGACAAACGAGTAAGTCAATTATTTCCATATTTGATGACATATTATGCATTTTTAATGATCTTTCTCCAAGATCAAATGATTTTATGACAACTATGGACTCATTTGTGCCCATTTTTTCCTCCTGAAGGATTTTTAAAGTCAAAGTTGATGCTTAATAAAAAAAACTTAATTAAGTCTCATGAGCTAAAAGAGCAATAAACTGTGGGCTGGACCCATATAAACCCAAATAACTGTGTGTGTGTGTGTGTGTGAGAGTGAGAGCAAGAGATACACTCCTCTACATGCAGTATTGATGCCCGAGGTGTATGTAGGTCACTGATGGCTTCCCAATGATGGAGAGAGAATGAGATTGGGAAGGAATAAAACAGTAGACTTTGAAAAATGAGGAAACCTTAAAGGAATATTTCACCCTAAGATGAAAACTATGGAGTCATTTGAATCTTCTTCGTGTTATTCTAAACCCATTTGACTTGCTTTTTTGACTGTTTTCAATATTATATGCTTGAAGCAAAGCTCACACAAGTCACTATCAAGCAGACAAACTCGAACCGTTGTGAAATTTCACCACGAAAATTTACCAAACAATTTCCGTAGCCAAGAAGTCAAACGATACATTTTGTGTGGAGAAATGACTCATTACTGGCTGAAAATCTTCCTCCGCTGTACCTTTTAAATGTCATTGAGATCTGTATAAATGCCTGATAAACTTCAAGCGAAATCAAAGAACGAACTGATGTGACATACAACAAAATAAGGCCAATATGATCTTCGTTTAAATGGCTTGCCAAAGAGACCTTTCCAGAAAGGTTCGCTCCGGCTGGTAAATATCTTCACGTGGCGATTACGTAATAGTTGGGTGTGCTGGAGGCTCCGCCTTCTTTCTCTGGTTCATGTCTTCTGCTCAGTCCATTGAGATCAGAAGCGTCCCGCTAGTGAAAACAGCTGGAGAGCTCCTCCATAGTCGAAAATGAAGTTGCTCTTCACGCTGACACTGTTTTTCATGTATAATACGGTAAAGCTGCTTAATTTTAAGCAATCTATTATGTAAAGTGCTATATAAATAAACTCTGAATTGCAGACCTCATGCAAACATGTCCTTTTCTTTTGCTTTTTTCAGAAATGCTTGCTTGTTTTCTTGTCGTTTATTTTGGTGTTGAGTTGAAAGCGTTCAGATCATATTTACCTATTCACGTGAACGTTGCTCTCAGCGAAGTGGTTGGCGTCGGATGTTTGCTAACAGTATATTCAGAGCCTGAAACATCGTTAATGACAAACCTGCCATGACGTGTCTTTCTTTCTTTATTTTTGGATGCAGTATTCTTTTAAGGATGTGAAGAGGACAGATTGCAAGCACCCTGAGGCATTGCACTGGTTTGGTTTGAGGGAAGCATGTGTTGGTGCCGTGGTTTGATGGTAGAGAGTAAAGACACTCTCTGTGCTCAGGGGGATTCGGATCTGTCTTCACTCGTCTCTTAATTACAGCATCCAGAGACTCGCTGACGGGTTGCCAGATTGTTTCGCGTGGAAGGCGTCTGGGCCGGAGAGGGTCTGTGTGAATGAGTTGCCATGTTGAGATGTCAGGAGATGTCTGGAAGGATTCTCAGGTACAGAATGCCAAGTGATGTGAGGAGGAAACATCGCTGCACTGCGTGTATGTCAGTTTTGGTCTACATTCGAGGGACTAAATGTACCCAAAAAAGATTAAATAACCCACCTCAAGTCCCCGTGAGGAAAACCGCATTATAAACACGAAATAATGTGTTAATGAAAATCTAAAAATGCATCTCTTCTTTACTGGCAAGAGGGCGGAACAACCTGTCAATCACATGAGATCGACCAATTGCAAACCACAACCATCTAATCTATTCCCAATGGATCCTATTCCCCATGGAACATTTGAGAAGCTGTTTCACTCGATATACAATGTCACAATAGAGAAGACAATCGCAACTTAATCATTCTTAATCATCCCGACTTCATCATTCAACATATGCTTTTAAAATCACACATCTCCATATTTTTGGTTGAGGTATGATTGTGTGTAAATTACAGTATTTCACATCATTTTCACCACAGACCCCTTTGTTTTGCTACCTCCATTAAAAAAAACTCCAGCAATTTCTGTAGGAACATGTGGCTTGAACATTTTACGATATCATTTTCTTCTGCTTTAGGACCATTGTCATTAAATTAAAGTCATCATGCATAAAATCTCAATGGTTCTAAAAAGATCTTCAAGCAAACTATTATTTAAGGGGATTTTAGGGCACAATCTGAAACAGCGTTGATGTTGACATCGTTGATTAATAACGAGTGCTCTAGTTTTATCTTGCAGACGGGGTGAGCATGTGTTCAATAATTGATGTTGAACAAAATGAGTTAATGGTTTGTCAAAGTCTGTAGTGAATGTGCTGTTGTGTTCTTATTACTACGATTTCTTCAGCTGTTGCCATGGGCAACACGTTGGACAAATGTGAGGAAAACATGAGGGTTCACAATGGACCCCATTCCACCACACACACACACACACACACACACACACATACACATGTTATGGATCTCATTCCTCTAGGAATATAGTGGAAATTAAATTCTCAATGCTGTGTTGTCATTGCGCAATAAACAACGACTTATTAAGAGAAAACAGACAAAATCTTAAATTAAATGACAGGACAGTAAGCACTGCACCATCAGTCACTGTGTGTGTGTGTGTGTGTGTGTGTGTGTGTGTGTGTGTGTGTGTGTGTGTGTGTGTGTGTGTGTGTGTGTGTGTGTGTGTGTAACCAGTGGCTCGCGATGCCAAGCATGATGCACCAGTTATGAAACACTTTGTTCTGTGTTGTGGAGATTTGTGGAGTTACACATGGGACAGCAGGCGGCAGTTTTGCTGGATCTTTCATTCCTCGCCCCAGAATAAAGAATAAATAAGCCTTTTTGACTGAATTGACCTTAACATTCTCTATAAAATAAATATGATGTACACTAGCTTACCATGTGCTCTCATTTCATTTAAGAAGAAAACAAAAATATAACTCAAAAGGATAAAATGACAAAACAGAATCTTATAGGTCAGTAAAATAACATCAGAGAAGTAATAATTACAACAGAGATTAAATAATACAGAAAGCAGACAAAACATACCTCTCCCATTGAATGCAAAAGAGAAGAGGAGGAGACAGAACAAGAAATTATTTAGTCACAAAAATGAAAGGGGAAAGCAAGCATATGTCAGGTATATGTAAATTAACAATGCACATGCATGTGTGTGCATGTGATTTTGTCTGTGTACAGGCTTATATTTTGGCTTATTTTGAGGTGCAAATGTCCCCACAAGGATAGTAAAACCTGAAATAAACTACACTGTGGGGACCAGCCAGTGGTTCCATGATGGGAATAGATTAATAAACATGCTAATTTATGTTTTTTGGAAAATGTAAAATAGAAGAGTCACCTGTGGGTAGGTTTAAGGGTAGGTCTAGGGGATATAATAGAAAACAGTGTGTGTGTGTGTGTGTGTGTGTGTGTGTGTGTGTGTGTGTGTGTGTGTGTGTGTGTGTGTGTGTGTGTGTGTGTGTGTGTGTGTGTGTGTGTGTGTGTGTGTGTGTGTGTGTGTGTGTGTGTGTGTGTGTGTGTGTGTCCTGCATGTGTTCTGGGATCTCATTGGTGATAGTGATTTTGTAAAGATTTTTTCTTTGTCTTGTCTCTCAGTGGAAACAGGCCTGCTGAAGGAAATAATGCATTTACATCCCTCAATCAATGGCTAGTGTCCTGCATCTCTCTCCCTAACTGAGAGACAAGTACAAAGATAAACAGTGATAAACTAGCACTCTTCCAGTCCCTAGTGAGTTCCCAAACTAGATGACATATTTGA
>JAWRVZ010000046.1:1567500-1840000 GCA_037043235.1 Rhodeus uyekii
AACATCTAGGCTAATGTAACACCCAATTCCCTAAAGGCAGGAACGGAGACGTTACGTTAGAAGAGAACTGACGAACTGGGATCTCGCCTGAAAACCCAGTCATCTTCGAGTTTGAACTAAACAAGCCAATGCACATTGGTGTGGGAGATGTACATTGTGTGTTCCTCCCCATGAAGTGGGTATATAAGGAAGAGCGAGTGTAATACCATGCCTATCTGGGGGCTCGGCCATGAAGCCAGTGGTGAAGCAGCTTCATATGAACCAATCCAAGTGGCATTACTGCGGCTGTGAATGCCATATGCCCCAGGATGAGGTTTCAGTGGGGCCGTCGACCTCATCATGAGATGTGCTGTGAGGTTGACTAAGTTCATTTCCATAGCATGAAAAGAGATCCTCTGCATGGGGGAGAGTTTGCTTTTTCCCTCAGTTGACCTGAGTCCCAAGATGGCTGAGATGCTGAAGCACAAGGTCCCTGTGTTCGCACAACTGCTCTCGTGCATGGGCCAGAATGTGCCAGTTGTTGAGGATGTGCATGACTTTCTTAAAGACATGAGGCGACAGGGACAGCCAGAAGGGGAGGACCTTGTGCTGATATGCCCGAGTAGGAACAATCTGTGTCAAGGGAGAATCAAGACATGAAATTCATCCTTCAAGTCAAATCAATCTCAGAGACGGACGCGTTTCGAATGGGCATTTTGAACGGGAGCTTGTGAAGGGCTGATTCTAAACTCGCAGGTCCAAGATTAGTCACAACCCATTGCCTTTCTTGGGTAAAATGAAGTTAGGACTGTAAAAGCCTGACTTCATATCAGCTGGAAGGAATAATTCTATTGCCTCCTTTGCCAGTACTGGGATCTTTCCCTGTGGACAGGATCATCAATGTCCAGCACTGAGGTGAACCGAATGCCCTCTGAATTTGGGGATACATCAGGTGACCAGCCGAGTCTGATGGTCCGAATGAGCCAGCAAGATGGTCTAGGAGGCACAAGCCAGACCTGCAGAGACCGTACATGCAGAGGGACTGTAGAGATCGTAGTGGGGCAGCGAGGTGGAGCGCAGAATGCTTACCCAGCTCCACGGTTGATGAGAAGGCATAGTTCATATGTAAAATACTTCTGTATTCCTGTACATGTATGTGTGAATCAATCATTGCAACAGCAAAATGATTGACAGTAATCACAATTACCCAGCACCAATTCAACTTGTTCAAGACGTTAAGGTTAGAGTTAGTGTCCTGTTGGGTTAGACTGAAAGCAAGTTTGTAATGTCTGGATGCTCAGACAAGCAAACAAAACAATGACAAAAATGTACACCGTATTCATTTTTTTTAGGTTATGATTGTGAATCTAGAATAGATTGTATGATTAAGGTGAGCATCAGGTTAGCGGGTATTATGTAACACATTCTGATAAATAAGGTGGGGATTAGGGTTAAAATAACAAAATTGACACCCTCTCAATTTCAGTCAGATCACAGAACTGCACCCTTGATCGTTTGCATCAAAAGACCAGTATATCATCACACATCACGTATGATGTTTGCACCACATGTCAGTTTCTGAAAGGCAGCAAACAAAGCTAAAGATTGTGAAGCGCCATGGACAAAAGTGTTTTACTTTTATAGTTCTGAGCTCCTCCAGCTGAGACTAGTTTCAACAGCATCTTTTTATCATTTCACAGGCAAATATGACTGGCAAAGACAGAGAAGCACAAAGAATACTTGAGAAATGATTAAGAGAATGACACTCTGAAGGTAAGAAATATATCTGACGGATAGAGAAGCGCTGAGATCGTGTTGATAAGGTGATTGTTTTTGGAGGAGTGCGGGTGGAAGGGTGTGATTGGAAGGGAAACCCTGAAGAGTGTTGATCATGACTGTCAGGAGTGTGTGTGTGTGTGTGTGTGTGTGTGTGTGTGTGTGTGTGTGTGTGTGTGTGTGTGTGTGTGTGTGTGTGTGTGTGTGTGTGTGTGTGTGTGTGTGTGTGTGTGTGTGTGTGTGTGTGTGTGTGTGTGTGTGTGTGTGTGTGTGTGTGTGTGTGTGTGTGTGTGTGTGTGTGTGTGTGTGTGTGTGTGTGTGTGTGAATCGTGCTCATTAGTATGGAGGTTTAAGTTTAAACCTGTCAGCACAGGATGACTGTGAAACTCATCCACCCGCCCACAATCACACTGTCAGTTCAACGAAGAGAATGAAACTATTCCCGAGGAGAAGAAGATGCATATATAAATAGTCAAGAGAAAGAGAGAGAAATTGAGAGATTCCAGTTAACAAAAATAAGAGCTTACCATGGAGGAATATAGCTAAAACTCTGTTTAAGAGGAGGAAAATACAGTATATATTAAGTATTTCGTGTATAATGAGTGTATATAGTTAACTATAGATATATAGTTATTCATTTAAACAATAGTAATTTATATTCCAAAATTTATGGATAATGATATAGACAGGTGTGTGGCTTTCCTAATCAAATCCAATCCGTATAATCAAACACAGCTGGACTCAAATGATCAGAAGGACGATCAGAATAAATGGACAGCAGCTGAGTTAAATATGTGAGTGTCACAGCAAAGGGTCTGAATACTGAGGGCCATGTGATATTTCAGTTTTTATTTTTTAATAAAT
Organism: Rhodeus uyekii; assembly: GCA_037043235.1. NCBI lineage: Eukaryota > Metazoa > Chordata > Actinopteri > Cypriniformes > Acheilognathidae > Rhodeus > Rhodeus uyekii. The sequence continues at coordinate 1,570,120 of JAWRVZ010000046.1, forward strand.
CTGCAAAAATATCAATAATTCTGTGTTTTTCTGTCAATATGGGGTGCTGTGTGTACATTAATGAGGAAAAACATAAACTTAAATGATTTTAGCAAATGGCTGTCTTAACAAAGAGTGAAAAATTGAAGGGGGTCTGAATACTTTCCGTACCCACTGTATAAGGAAGCGTCCATGCATTCACACATCTTGCATTTTGCCCGGCCAATCAGCAGTGGCACAGCAATTGTGGCGACGGGACGTAACACGACTGCTCACTTCTTCAGGGAACGGGGGTTACAATAGCAACCTAGACATTCCATATCAGTGAGTCCAGTCAGAAAGCGCCATGATTGCTGCCCTTTGTGAAAGCCACTTGATCCCCGTATCTGTTGGGGTGGAAATCACACAGGGAAATCAATCTCTGCTGTTCCGTCTGACCCATTCAGTGAGATTTGGGATAACACTGAAGGGGAACACTATGCAGGCCATATCCTACCCGCAGGTATCATGTGGAATTTACACATATGATTTTATGCATCAAAAACCATACCAAATTTTATCAACCAGCCCAATGCATTTTTTCCCGGTCGGACGTGACCAAAAGGTAACTAGCAATCTGGCAACACTGAACAGCAACAACAATGCGCATGCTTACAGTCTTCTTCTCTGTGTATAGTGTATTATCTGTGGCAGAATTACAGCGCCCCATACTGGTCTGGCATATAAACCACACCGGATTCAGTCGGTTTCAGTGGTATCGTGTGGACGCTGATTTTTTTTTTTGAACGAGGAAAAAAAGATCAGATAAGGAACGCGCCGGCATCGTGTGGACGTGGCCTTACTCATACACCCACGATACGAATCTTGCACACCAATGTGCATTGGCTCGTTTAGGTTATGCTGGAAGATGATTGGCCTCTCAGGCGAAATCCCAATTTGTCAGTTAAGTTCTGACATTAGGAACTGAAAAGACTGCAACTTGGCAAGGCAATAAGGGTAATAATGACAAACACCTGTGATTATTAAATTAATCTCCATGACAACTCAAAAGTGGCGGGAAAACAAAGACAAAGGAAATCTGGAAACTATTGAAAAGAAACTAAAAGTACCTAAAAATGAAGCTAAGACCAAAATAATTGGTCATACATGTGCTTAGGAAAGATTAATATATCTTTCATTAATTGTTACCAGCATATCGCGTAATTCTATTTTTTTTTTCCAATGTTTTGGTTAAAAGTATAGTTTGTTCCTCTTGTATATTTTTTGTTCTAGGTTGTGGTTGTTTCTTGCTGTTCTCAGTCAGCTTGATCATTGATTCATGTATGGCTTCTCTTTTGATATGCCATGAATTTTTGAAGTCTTTTTTTGTCTCCATATGTAAGGTAAAGCTTTTGAAGTGTGATGTGAAAGTGAAATCCAAGTGCAGTTTGTTGAACAAAAGTAAACTAAACTCGATTAAATGGTGATAAAACAACTGATAAAACATACATGCATATCTCTCTGTCCTTCTTTCTAGTAAAGCCAGTGCATCGTATCAGAAGCTCAGCTGCCATAAATATCCATTTAATCCGTCTATCTGCTGCTGCGGCTTCTTTCTCTCCACATTCACTCTCTTGTGCTGAAGTTGAAAACCTAGTCAACATCACCATCTGTGTGTGCTGAGGATCAGGTGGGCTGTTTGCTGCGATTAAACGCTTTCTAATCCTTCGGCTGCTCTTCTCAGGCCAAACAAACACAGAGAGAGGAAGAGACCAGGAGGACAAGTGTCCTTCGGTTTATAAATGAATGCTTCTTTCCGATTAATTGGTTTTACAAATGTATATATCAAACTCAGGAGTGAGCAGACCCAAAGAAAATTCAAGCATTTATTTCATTTGATTTGTATTTGTAATATGTCACAAAGGTTAGTTCACCCAAAAATGACAATTGAATAATTACTCACCCTCATGTTGACCCAAACCCGTACGATTTCCTTCATCTTCGGAACGCAAACCTCAGTCGTATGAAGTACTTTATTTGCATGAAAAACATAATTTAACACTTTATTTACTAAATAGTAATGTCTGATGCGCATTCACACAAGAACATCTGATCTTGCATCAACACAACGTGTATGCATGTTTTTATTGTTGGACATAAACGTTTTGTAAATAAAAGTAGTAAATTGATTTTTTTTGCACAAACAAAGAACTCATAAAAATGAGGATAAACCACTAGTCTCAATCATTACTTTATTGATGTCTTTACTTCCTTTAGGGCTTGAATAGTTGCGTAGCTGTCAATGAAGGGACAGAAATCGTTTAGATTTCATCTTCATTTGTGTTCTGAAGATGAACAAATGTCATACGGGTTTGGAACGTCACGAGGGTGAGTTTTTAATGACATTTAAAAATGTCATTTTTGGGTGAACTATCCCTTTAATATGTTGAAAAGAAACCTTTCGAACTGGCAGCAGTTTGTGCTGTCTTTGAGAATTTGTCAAGATGACAGCATGATTGTGTGAACATTTTAAATACTGCATTTATGCAGCAGTTCAGTAAACTAGAGGTTAATACTGAGTATTGTACTTTGTCTTTGTCTGTCTTTGTCTCCGTCAACGACAATAGATTCGAATGAAACCACAGCTGAAAGTTGCATTTCTCAGAACACAGTGGCGTTTCATTCCTAAATGAGTCCGTGGTTTTGAACATTTGAAGTACTAACTCAATGATTTATAAAAACTCTTGTTCTGAACAAATCAGTTGAATGAATGATTCAGTGACTTATAATGAATTGGTTGAGTGAATTATTTAATGACTCACTCATTAAGGCAGACACTTGTTTTGTTCCTGACTGAATTAGGTGTGTTTGACTTTGTGTCAGACCGATCAGTGTTTGGACATCAAAGCACTGCAAGAACGACGGTTCTGTATGAAGGAGTGAGTAAATGCTTTCTGTATTAATTCTTTATGAGTCATTCATTAAATAATTCATTCAACCAATTAATTAAATTAATTACCCATCGACTCACTCATAAAGACATTCCTTTGCTTACTTTCTGTATCAATGTCAAACCAGCAAAAGTTATCCTAGAATTGTGAGACTTATATCACCAATACTGCATTTATTTTATAAATAATAAAGTAAATCCAGTAAAATAGGGAATTAGTATTGTTGGGTGCTGCCCCTTTAAGGACACTAATTTTGTTGCCATGGGGATCAACGTGAAAAAACAAAAAACAAAACAAAACCACTGAAAGCAATGTTCTCATGTTAAAACCTCACAAGACTACAATTACTACAATTACAGTTCAAAATTACAATTTAAACGGTAAACCTGCGATATAGCGTCGGTAATTACCTACTAGCACCAACAGGGGGAAACCTCCGATATAGCGTGGTAATTAATAACATTAAAATCGACCCAAAACAGCTTTAATAACATGAAAAGACACCAGACAAAGCTGTTGTTAACACCGTTTCAAGTTTATTTAAAGCACCATTCACCAATCACGGATAATTATCCACAAGCATACTCCGGAAGATCGGAAACATGTCTGTGAGCCGAAACTGGTTACGATAGGCAAATTCTTGTAGATATGACGGAAACAATGCATGACTAGTTACGTTATCTGGTACAATAGTTATTAACGCTCGTGGTCTCCCTGCAATTGTGGATTTAAATTATTTCAATGTCACTTATTTTAGTGGGTGCCGTCTAATTACCGACGTTATAGCGGAGGTTCCCCCTGCTGGTGCTAGTAGGTAATTACCGATGCTATATCACAGGTTTACCATTTAAACTTTATATTCCCAGCGTGATGAGTAATCAATATGTTGTTTAAGTAAATTGATTGTTTCTGATGTGATACTGTATATAGATCGCTATTTGAAATTAGCATCTAAACGTCTAAAATGATACGATTGTTTTTTATGTTTGTGTAGCTATTTACTGCGTTTTACGTTGCTTGCAATGTTACATTTAGTTGATAAAGTTTAGTATGCGTTTGTGACGAAGTGAATGTTTGATGATGTAAATAATACTAAATACTAATTGTAGATTGTTTTTTGTTTTTACAGTTTGACCACACACACACACACACACACACACAAATACTCAACAAAAATCTAACATTGTGAGTTTTGCACAAGAGGAATAAAGGACAAAATCAAAATTCAACTTAATGCTATCATTTCATCGATAACAAGTATTACAATTTAAAGTAGCTGTTTTCTGTTTTAATGCATTTTCAAATATAATTTATTACTCCAGCCTTCATTGTCACATGGTCCTTCAGCTTTACATTTTTCTAGTCAAATCCCACTCCTTGTTAAAAACAAACCCCCTCGTCAGGTTATCTCGGATTTTGGGCTGTTTTTTCCTTGTTTCAGAGCTGTGATCAAGACAATCTCCTCCTCGTCTTCTGATGATGCAATTTCTCCATGACACTGGCAGCCTTCGTCATCAAGAGATCAGTTTTCATCAAGAAATCCTTCACTCCGTGAGGAGCAATTGTTGTATGACATGACAGGAACAGGAGAGGGAAGAGAAGATGACACCTCATCTGTGGATGAATAATTAAAAAACAGATTGATCAAAGTGGGGCAAAATGCACCCTTCCATTCTCCTGTCATTAACACCGCGTTTGGCTTCTGTAATAATTCATCTTTTTGTTCTTTGTCTGCGTAACATGGACGCTGATATTCTTGCTCCAGGGCTCATCAGAATGTCATATTAGGATCCTTAAAAGCGGCTTGATCCTCCTGACAGCGGCTGCATCTCTCCCAGTGAGATCACATCCCTTTGCTTCGTCTCATGTTGTTTCATGCCTTCACAGACTTTGACTTTGAAAGTTGAAAAAGCAGCATCAGGATTATCAGCCCAGCATGAATGTTTAAATCTCTTTAACATTCTAGTTTTGTATGAATATGTGAATGTGATTCTGTGTGTAAGCCTGTATATGTGGAAAACAGTGAAAAGGCTGGTTTTACTATTCTCAAATGGTGTAAAATACCCACAAGGCTACAAAAAAAATGGGTGACTACTTGATAGATAGATAGATAGATAGATAGATAGATAGATAGATAGATAGATAGATAGATAGATAGATAGATAGATAGATAGATAGATAGATGAGTTTAATGTGGTTTGATTGTAAATGAGTCTCTGAATCTCCAGAGACAAACATCACACAGAGACTCTGATTAATTTACACATCAGAGATGTCTTCCCTGCACCTCTCTCTCTCTCTCTCTCACACACACACACACACACACACACACACACACACACACACACACACACACACACACACACACACACACACACACACACTCTCTCTCTCACACACACACACACACACACACACACACACACACACACACACACACCTGAGTTCATCTTTCCATGGGCTGTGATAGAGAAATGTTCTCTGGCTTCTCTTAATGTGAAGCACATTCCTTCAATTCCCTTCCACTGATACTCCTGCACATTATATCGTCAAAGGTGCACTTTCCATTTCAAAGCTTTCTCTCTCCCTCTCTGTGAAAGTGATCGCGCCCCAGTGTCCTCACTGCATGTGTGCATTCGTTTCAAACACTCCTAAAGGCCTTGTTTGCTGTTACAGCTTTATTCTTTCATTCATGCTGTTCATAAATTATAGCAACCTTTATTTCTTTATAGCTGTCCTTCATGGCGTTCTCTCTGCTTAGATCACTAGATATCGAATTTTCAATAATACAGTATACAAGACTATTTTCAGAAATAAGTACTAGCATACCACTTGCTTTATAGCTACTGCATACTGTCTACTGAGTTTATGAAATGTAGTAGGTGAACGTTTCAATCAGAATTATTCTATCACAAGACATTATTACTTTGCGTATTTACAGTAATTCTGTTATACCGATAGATACATTTTTGTAGTTTAATCCAGTTTTGTTTGAAATGCCACAACTGTCGTGACTATTCTATCGTGACAAAAAAAAAATTCTAATAAACTGACTAGGACGTTACATGGTAAAAGTTATTTTATTTATTCCTTTCTTTGGTTAATTGAAACAGTTTTGCCCATTTTTATCCAGTTTTGTATGAAATGCCTTAATGGTGTAAAATAACTTAACAACAAAAAAGCGAACAGACGTGCAATGGACATTGAAGGAGGTAAATGTGACGTCACGCGATATGTTGTTATATTTGCGTCTTTCGATGGTGGAGAAACAAATTTGTGCGATCACAACAGAAACATTTCCGTAAGTTTTGCTGTATCTTTAAACATGCTATCCAATTTTCATTCAAACTTATTATTTCTTGCTAAAAGAGGAGGAGACGAGCAGTTCACTTGCTCCGTGTTTCAGTTTAAACTGAGGTGGCTGAATTTAATTTGAAAATCGACACAGTTTGAAAGATGAGCAAATGTTATATAAAAATTAACAAAAACTATACCCAAAGTTAGTTATAATCGCGTTTAAAACGGCTATAACTCAAAATGATAGTCTGAACTCGGGAGTAGCACAGTACAAATTTGAATATATATCAGTTATAAATGCATACATTAACCATAGTTCATACCGTCTGGCTGGCATAATGTATATAATTGTACAAGGTAGGACTACAAGTAACCTTTTATGGCTGCATATTATTCTAAATATGCCCAGTGATTTGGGAATAGAGTAGGCTATTTATTTTTGGAAATAGGTTGCATAAATGAGGAATTAAAGTGGAAATGAAGCAGTCAGTCAAGTTTACTGACATCCCAAAAAATATACATAACAAACATGTAACCATTTTAAAGGGGAAAGGATGTTTTATTATCGTTTTTGGAACAAGGGCGCCGCCATCTTGTAACACCACTGCGTGTGACGTCACGGGGGTTGTGACAGGGAAAGTTAAAGACAAAAAATTATTAGATATTCATGTATTTATTAGATTTGAGCTACAATATGCTTTTTGAACACAGGTGATGTACATACTAACATATCTAATGATATAGTAAATATGATGTTATATGGTGTTATATGAGGGTTTCCTGTTTTTTAGTATGGCTGTTTTATTACTGCTTTTTTAATGTACTAGAGAAAGTAAAACTATTTTTTTGGTTTTCTCCATAATTTGGATGAATATTCAACATCTGACTTACTACATAACGAAGATTTGTTCCCAAACAATGTTTTCATAAAGCGAGGAGCATCATGATGTAAACAAACAACATCTCATACAATATCGTTTACTGTACAGACCTTTCAGACATATTTGCATTATATTGGCTTGTTCTCCAGTAGTGGTATTTAACATATTTTATGTTCACCTGCGAATATAATTAGCTTTCCTGCTGTCAACAGGACGCTCCAGTGTTTCCGCTCGGACATCTTTAAGAGAAAGCATTGTCACCTCCAACACGTCCGCCTCCCGGCATAGTATGCTAAGTGTACCGCATGATACATGGTCCAGATCATCCTCCTGACAGCAGATGGACTCTGACATGGTGAGTATACACACCGATAACCAGCAGGTTCACAACTTCTTTCACCTGTAACGCTAGTACTGCTCTGTCCTCTCGCCGTATCGGCTCACAAGCATAAGCAATTCTGACGTATTATGGGCTCAGCGATCCTTTCAAGTTTGTCTTCCTCATTTCAAAACAAGCATGTGTTCAAAAAGTAAAGAAATGCTTATATTACTTCACTGGCCAACGGAGCAAACAACCCCGTGATGTCACATGCTGTGGAACTGCGACATGGCATATAATCAGTTTACTAAATAATGTGAACTTGACTGACTGCTTAATTTCCACTGTAAGCAGCCTTTGCAATTCTGTGCTGGTGTCATTTGAATGTAACTAGATGGTTTATTTCTCACTTGCTCGCTTTGGATATCAGTTGTTTGATATTTCAAACAAAAGAAAAGAAACAAGAAAACGCCCTCATGATTTTCATTAGAGGTAATACTGGGAAAGCAAGATCTGTCAACCTTTAGAGGAATAAGATTGTTCACTTCTTTACTGTTCAACTGTTTGGATCAGTAACAGTGAGCTGTGTGATTCTGGTCTTTCACAGCTGAGTCGTGCTGACGTGCTGGATATGTTAATGTTCTCCGGCCTGCAGTCGGGGCTGTTTGAGATGGATCTAGGCCAGTGACACGGGGCTCTTGAGGAAAAGCTCTGGGTTATTACAGCTGTCTCTGTGCACTTTACAACCTTCCGTAGAGAACGATCTTTATTTGATTTAGAATAGATATTGGGCAAATAGGAAAAACTTGTAAGCGGCAAGGAATTTGGTTGGACAAGCTGAACTGTTTACGTCACATCATGCTACCTACCGGTCAAAACATCCAAACATCCAGACACCATATATTCTGCTGAGAGCAACGTTTAGGTGATTTAGTAAGTACAGTAGAACCCCGACTTACGAAACGCTCTACGTACGAAAAGTTCAACATACGATAAAAGATTTCGGGGGTTTTTTCGCCCAACTAACGACAAAATGATTGACATGCGAAAAACGAAATCTCGGCCGAGGCGACAATTTCCACGTTTTGTTTTGAAATTCGAGCGCCACTGACCCGGAAACTCTCACCAATCGTCCCACTCTCCCATTGGCTGTCTCCCGGCCAGTGTTGCCAGATTGGACTAAAGATTTCCAGCCCAACTACAGCTTAAAACCCGCCGGGAACCCTCCCAATCTGGCAACATTGCTCCCGGCTCTGACGTTGGCTTTCGCTGCAGCATCCTGATATTTGAGAAGTATGAAGCTGGGATGCGCTTGCCCGCATGAGCGAAAGAATATGGCCGTAACCCTTCAACTGTAGGGACCATACTGAACAAGCATAGCTTTATTATAAAATTAAATGTGGTGTTTTTCATAGGGCTTGGAACGGATTAGGCAATTTACATGTAAAAGCCTGACCGACTTACGAAAAGATCGACTTACGAAGCCAACCTCGGAACGGATTATTTTCGTAAGTCGGAATCTACTGTATGTGCTTTCCTCTCAATAAAAAAATAAGCAGAATAATATTGACAGCACTGAGGAAGCTGCAGTTAAGAATGCATCAGGGGGGTATTCCAGAGAGCAGGATATCTTACCGTCAAACATACCCTGAACTTTCGGTTGATTAATTCAAACATTGCTGACTCGAGGTATCTTGAGTAAGTTCATCCAACCCAGAGTTTGTTCAGGATTAGCACAGAAGACATTCTCAACAGAACGACAAATCCACAAGTCACCGTGGAAACGGACGCTAAGAAAAAGTCCAGCATACAAAATTTTCTTCTTTTGATTCATGCCAATTTACATACTTGGTGGATATCGCAACCTATTTGTTGGTTTTGTAATAACGTTTCAGTTTTTTGTTTAAAAATCTTTTAATCACTGTGAATATGAACTACAGTAATACCTCAGTTTACGAGTGGCTTAGTATACGAGCAAATCGGTGTACGAGCATTGTATTTAGAGAAACATTTTCCCTCACCCACGCGCATTTTTGTGTGGAAAAGTCCTGACGCTTAGCATCATCGTGCGCATTTTTACTAGAAATATTCTAACAGCCTCTCATAAAACAGTCACATGGTTCCAAACCACGTCGTTCATTCTCTCAGTGTTGCTCAGTTTGGTTGCATCATTCACCACATGATACTTTTATAAGTGATTTACAGCGGTTTTACCTTGTGTTGTTCACATTAATTGTGATCGCTATTGTTCACGTAGTGAAATGTATACGTACAGTACAGCATATAGACAATGACCTCAAGATGAGTAAGAAAGAAGGGATGAAATTCTCCCTGTAAGCTGTAAAACTCTCCTCTCGTCTCCTTCACGCCAGCAGCGACGCTACTCAAAGCTGAAGTGCGTTACAGTAAACTGTCAAGTATTTTTAGAGTTTAATTGTCAATCTTGTAATTGTAGATCTTAATGGTTATAATTTTACCTATAATTAATAGGGTAAAACTAAAAGTTTTTTGTAAAATAGGCATTTATGGTCGTGTGGAACGAATCAATTGATTTTTAGTGCATTCTTATGGGGAAAATTGTTTTGATGTACGAGAATTTTGAGTTACAAGCCGCTCTTAGAACGAATGAAACTCGTAAACCGAGGTATTACTGTATATTGTTTATTTGATGCTAATTATATAGCAGCTTATTACTTATTAAACTAATTAACAGTTTATGCTTTTGCAAAGATAACATGACTGTAAAAGTAATTTTTTTATGTTTACTAATTTTGCTTAAGGTAAACGTAAGATATATTATAAATGAGCGTCTATATACACATCTGTCACACACTCACTGTGGAGGGTAGTAGGCGGCACGCATGCGCTCTACATTTACATTTTGTATATTTATGCATCTGGCAGACGCTTTAATCCAAAGCGATAAGCATTCATCAAGATACACATTGACATTCTAATCAGTTCTTGCTTTCCCTGGGAAACGAACCCATGACCTTAGCGTGGGAAGCGCCATGCTCTTGAGCTACAGGAAAGTAATCTGATCACTTCTGAACTAAACTAACCCTCAGACAGAAGCTGCTCTGGACCAGAGAGGTTTTATTCAGAGATTAAGTTGCTATGGTTACTCGCATACCCTGAAAGTTACCTCAGATTTCGGAACCGAAAGTTGAGTTATCCGCTTACTTACCCTTAAACATGCCTGGGTATGTTACATAACCTGATTTCTGGAACACCCCTAACACATGTCGACACATGAGGTAATTCAAATATATTTGAGGCTTAATGGGAAAATGATTTTTTGTGTTTTTCACAGCTCCATGCATCTCTATATAATATATCACACTGATAACAGTTATCAGATATAAAGATGTACATCCGATATCAGATATATATATTTATCAGATATCAAGAACACTACTGGTATCAATTAACATTTATTATTTTTAAATAATACAATAAATATACTACAAAAGAACATGGGCTTTGGCAGAGAGTTACAACAAACATCACTCTCTCTCCATTTCACAATGAAGGACAGGCCTGTTTTCATCGGAACACTGTGAGGATGTATCATACCGCCGATAAAAGAAGAAATTGTGGCTGTGGGAAGAAACATCAAGAGAAAGCTTAACAATTTCATGCATACAGGAAAGTTTTAATGCTTCAAAAGACTTACAAGGGTGGGTGGACACAGTAAACTCGAATTTATTGACACAAAACCAATACCTCTTCTATCTGCTCATACACAGGTTTGACACAACCGCAAAAAAACAGACAAACAAACATTACAAAGACAAAAAACAAAACAGAATCAACTTTATTGGCAGCGTTACTGCTGGTTTGGAAATATACAGAAGAATCGGTTGTTTCATACTGATAAAATTGTGTCAAAACTGCATATTCCATGTTGAATCCTCTTAAAAGAAACAGTTCAAGTCTGATTGAATCAATAACTGGAGCACGATTTTGCAGTAGCAAGTCTAGTGGTCAAAAGCAGAACAGAAGGGTGCAGGGACATGTCTAGTGGCAACAGATGATAATAAGTGGGCTCTAGTCATCGACAACAACAATTGTGAAAGGTGAAGAAGGAATATATGCTAGCGAATGTACAACATACTTGAGTAATCACACAAGACAATCTGATTCTTGGTCTCTTAAATTAAGAAAAATCTCTTTGGAAGGGAAGCCGAGTTAACTATTCATTCCTCTAAGCGTTTTGGAGCCCACCAAAAGCATCAAAAATCCCAAGCTAATTCACCAGAGCGGTTTCAAATGCTTCAACTTTTAGTATGTGAGAAAGACGTTTCATTTCCAATGCAACTAGAGTAACATTTTACATCACAGCGTCCATGTTAATCAGTAATTGTGCTCCGTTTAACCATCTCAAACAAACACTTAATGGAAATAGACTGTGCTATGAACACTGTAATGCAAAGTGTTGAGCTAAAGCCAGTCAAATGTGGCGAGGAATGATAACATGTTCTCATCTATAAATGAATATGATTTTATGGCATGCATAAAAAAGTGCTTCACCACCTTGAGAAGCAAAGCTAGGACTTTGACAGAGGATGTGGAACCACTTGGGCGTCACCGCAGAGCTGTTTTCAGTTACAACAAACAAGTACTGGAAAAAAGGTATATACTGGTAGCACCACAGACAGAAGAAATAGCACCTAGTTTACTGATATTGTGTTTCCTCAGTGTGATGGTGTGCTCTTCTGATACAGGGAAGCACAGATCAAAGATTCCCCTCATGCACATGGGTCACGATCTCACTGACCCACAGAAGCCACTTCAACACGGCTGTTTCTTACTTTTATTGTCATTTTGTTTAAATTACAAAAAGACGTTCACATCTGCAATAAGACATTTTGTTGCAGTTGCTGTACTTTAAACGTTTCCTTTATTTTCTTTAGTTCAGATTTGCTGGAAATTTCCTCAGGCTCTTTATTTAGGAGGGTTCAGTTAATTTGTGTGTATATGTGTGTGTGTGTGTATTTGAGTGATATATATATATATATTTTTGTTTTGTTTTGTTAAATCCAATAACCAGCAGCTCTGTCTTTATCGCTCAATGGGTTCACATGCATGTTTTGAAGCCAGAACCAAAAAAAAACACTTCACCAGAAAAAAAAATATACAGAAAGTACTTACAAACAGAAAAAATATTTATATATATTTATATATATAATCACCATTCCAGGGAATGGAAGACAAGTATGCACAAAAACACAAAGCTTAGAAGTGGAAAGAGGAACAACATAAAACCCAAGAAACAAACCAAATCGAGTCCACGAACAGGCGGGAAATAAAGAGATGGATCTACCGTAATCTGTCTATACAGCCTGTGGGAGGGGCAAAGAGTCGGAAGAGCGTAAAGTGGGCGGGGCTGGGAGAGACCTGATCGATGACCTCATCCAGTTTCAAAACTTGCATGTGATGCAGAGGGTACACTGAGGTTAAAATGGTTGCTCTGTTATAAGAACCCATTGTTTAGACATCCATTCTTTCTTCAAATTTCTTCTATCCTTACTTTGGTATCTCTTGGGTTTGTTTGGAAACACAAAACTTTACAAATAAGTCATCCTATTTCTTTCTTGCATTTTGTTTTTGGTTTTTTGGAGAAAATGAATATGTTTTGTTCGCGTGTGCTCGCTGAGCAGTCTTAGCCGATGAAGCAGGCCGGTCCGACCTCAAAGCCGAACTTCTGCGTGGCTCCGCCGAAATCGTTAAACATAATGTCAACAAACGGTACCTGCTCCACTTTCGGTGTGTTGATCTCAAGAATAGTCTTTTCGTAGCCCTTTTTCAACTGCGGGAGGAAAGAAAGAGAGCATTACGAACACGACTTATGAGAGATTTCACTTGTGGATATTCGTATTTCTGGCTCTTACTGCGCAGCCGTCGATGGCGGCTCTGATGTACGGGTTGTTATCGTAAGACATCTCTTCATCGTTGGAGCCCAGGAAGCGGATGGCTTTATCGTAATTGTCCTGATCCTGGTCATGCCAACCCACCGACTGGTAGCAGTTGTAGGTCAGGTTCTGTCGAGCCGTGGCACTGAGTAAACGCAGGAATGTCATCTGCACCACTCCGATCGGATTGCCCTCCGCGTCCACGTACGAGAGCTGCACAGAGAAACACACCGCAAAGCGGTCTAGACAACGGCTGGACAAACTCTAGAGGTTCTGTTGAAAACGACACATCACACCCCTCCGGTCTAATGGTACTTTAAAGTCGCTGACTTACCAGTGTTGGGGAACGTTACTTTTAAAAGTAACTACCGTATTTTCTCGCATATAACCCGCGGGTTATACCAGATTTTACAAACCCCGCAGGGGGGGTGCGGGCTATATCACAAATTTTTAGACGTAATAATACAGTAATACCTCGGTTTACGAGCGACTTGGTATACGAGCAAATCGGTGTACGAGCAAGGAGGGTCGAATCGGTGTACGAGCATTGTATCGGTGTACGAGAAAAAAATTCCCTCACCCATGCGCAGTTCTGTGTGGAAAAAGTCCTAACGCTCAGCATCCTTGTGCGCATTTTTACATGAAATATCCTAATGACAGCCTCTCATAACACAGTCACTCGGTTCCAACCCCTTTTATAACCCCTTAACTCATTCATTGGCTCTATCATTCACCACAGTGATATTTTTATATGTGATTTACATAAGTTTTTACCTCATATTCTAAACATTAATTAATTGTGATCACTATTGTTCACGTAGTGAAATATACACGGTTTTAGCCAAATAATAAACAAAGTAATAGGGTTAGACAAACCATATTTTTATACAAACAACAAATAAGCCTCTCCTACAAATGAGCACTGTTTTCATGTTCGTCGGACCTGCCGTTTCTCTGCAGTATCGGCAAAAGCGCAAGGAGTAAAATGTGACTTCTTACCCCGTGAGTGGGGCTCGTTTTAACAGACAGCGGGTTAGTTGTAACACCATGTTATCCAATGCAAGTTCATTCACGTATTTTTATTTGTTTCAAAAAGTTGCGTCTTGATGATCATAAGCATAACTTTTTTCCTTTATTTTTTACATTTGTTGTGTTTTGAACAATGTAATGACACGAAAAACGTTTTTTTAATTTTTTTAATTTAACGGTTAATACAATGCAAAATATATGATTATTGATGCAACTTGTTCAATGCGACTTAGTGTTACAACTAACCCAGCGCTGTCTTGTTTACTTCAGGACCGGATAGCAGCCACTATGTGTTTTTCACGTCTTTCAAAATGGTACCATCTTTTAGCCAAGAAGATGGTAATCATAACAATATAAGATTAGACTAACAATCTTTCACACATTCTTTGAAAATCGAAAAACAACTACTATGACAAAAAATATTTACATGCTGCCAAAAGAGTTTTTCCTGTGGTTCTCATCCAAACTTCCATGAAATTTCTTGAAAAATGGCCAGAAGACCTGTGCAAACAGTGTGTAAAAAGCCCTTTAGCACGTCACATTTATGCCCCTGCAACTATCTAAAGAAATCGCTGTTACTATTTACCCCGCGTTACTTTGTGCCCCGCGCTCCCCTAGTTCTCTCGCGGCTCCCGCGAATTCGTTCGTTCGCGGCTCCCGCGAATTCGTTCGTTCGCGGCTCCCGCGAATTCGTTCGTTCGCGGCTCCCGCGAATTCGTTCGTTCGAGGCGTTCTCTCGCGGCTCCCATGTTCCACAACTTTAACTCTGGATTATCACTATTATAATAAATTCACTCATTTGCTTTCATCCTTGCTTTCCCCACTCCCCTCTCCTCCCTCCTCTCTCTCCTCCAAGCAGGCTGCTCAAACCTGTGCATTACAATAAATTGTCAAGTATTTCTAGAGTTTAATTGTCAATTATTAATTAGTATTTATATGAGATCTTAATGGTTACAATTTTAACTGTAATTAATAGGGTAAAACCAAAAAAATATTTAAAATGGGCATTTGTGGTCATGTGGAACGAATTAATAGATTTTTAGTGCATTCTTATGGGGAAATTAGTTTTGGTGTACGAGCATTTTGGTTTACGAGCTCGCTCTTGGAACGAATTAAACTCGTAAACCGAGGTATTACTGTATTTCAATATATTTGTTATGTCCCTAAGAACGTAAGAGTTTTTTTGCGGTATTTTCTTTCTTGCAAGGGTTGTTGTCTCTGGCGCTTGTACTATCACTCTGACAGCTGGCGCTGATAGGCTGTCTGACCTGTCAATCATGCAAGAAGACGTGATTGGCTGTGCTGCATGAGGGCGGGCTCTTCTCATCTCATCTGAGGATCAACACCTGTAGAATCGCTTCTTAAGGAACGAGCTGCTGCACAGCGGGAGAAACTGCTTTTTCTTTTGCTTCTGATTCTGACTTGTGTTTGTTTTCTTATTGTGTGAATTTCGCGCACAAGCACTGTGTACCGAGCCTGAACAGTTATGATAATTGACGTCATGCGAGCAACATTCGAAATGTGAACTTACACAAAAAAGTTAATAAATCTATGGGTGCGGGTTATATAAGGGTGCGGGTTATATGCAGGAAAATACGGTAATTGGCTTTTTATTTGTCTTTTAATAATGAAAAGTTATATTATTGGCAAATGTCATGCTCACTTGTAGTCTAGAACTACAACAACCATCATGTTACACAGCACACACAACACCTCTGCACCTATTTCTCTCAACAATACGTGAAGAAACAAAGGAACTTGATTTACTTAATTGAAAATGTAACTCAGATATTTAAAAAAATTTAATGCATTACTGATTACCATTTAAGGTTTGGGTTTAAAAGCCTACAATGGCTTGTTTAAGGAATATTTCAGGTTAAGAAAAAACGATTTATTGTCAAGCTATCCTTTTGAATAAATCCGTAGCTATAACAATTGTGTACGAATGTATACACTACTGTTCAAATGCTTGGAGTCATAAAGGGTGCATTTATGAAATGTTATTGCAATTTTAAATAATGCAAATGTGCAAAGCTTAAATTTTAGCATCATTACTTCTTCAGTGTCACATGATCCTTCATGAATCATATTAATATACCGATTTGCTGCTCAAGAAACATTTCTTATGATCAATGTTGAAAGCAGTTTTGTAGAAACTGATATGTTTGTTTCTTGATCCAGTGTTAAGAACAGTGTTTATTTGACCAACTGAATGCATCCTTGCTAATAACTCTCGTCTCGTATATAAGATTATCTTTAACTTTGATCATCAGTCAGGTAAGCGCACACAACTCTATTCACGGTACAGATCTGCACTGCATGTATTAAACACCAAAATTCATTTGCACATCCAAAGATGGATGATAAATTCATTTTGTTACCGACTCCACTGAAGAATATCACTAATATATTCAAATGAGTTGTACTGGTTTATATGCAAATTCTCCCTTTGTGGTGTGATGCAACATTTGCATTACGGAAAATATGCAAATGTTTTGTTTTCATTCTTGAATATACCAACCCATGTTTAGAAGAAAACTCCTTCGCCTCTGATCCACAAACACACATATACGGGACTGACTGAGAGAGCGAGCACATGCTCCATGCACACACACACCCACAATGATATACTTACGATTAGGAGCTCCGCTCACACACTCATAAGCATTGACCTTCCATGCGTGCATGCATGCAACC
The DNA here is from genome assembly GCA_037043235.1 of Rhodeus uyekii. Classification (NCBI taxonomy): domain Eukaryota; kingdom Metazoa; phylum Chordata; class Actinopteri; order Cypriniformes; family Acheilognathidae; genus Rhodeus; species Rhodeus uyekii. The sequence continues at coordinate 1,587,167 of JAWRVZ010000046.1, forward strand.
CACCAAGAAAACCTGCCCCTGACCACATTACCTCATGATCACAGCTGCATGGCAAGAGAGGCTGAACCCAAAAGCTCAGTGAAGTGACTGATATCCCCCACAGACACAAAGGCTCTGCTATCTAGTGTCTACCTTATAAGGCTTGTGTAAAATAGATCCTCATAGTGACTAGCAGTTCAAATGTAATCAAAATAGTCACATGAAGCATAACACAAAGGCTCTCTTTGAGTAAGTACTTATTTTTAAGTAATTACTTCACAACCTCTAAAAAAGTATGTATGTGCTATGAATCTGGACGTATGACATTTATGTTGTTTTTGTCATGTGACCTACCACCGTTAGTTGCGTTGCTTCACTGCCATTCATAAATCCTCTCCCGTGGCCTCATGGGATAGTAAAGTGTCCATCGAATTCAGAATCTCACCAGAAGTATTAGGTCACCCAAGTACTTTTTACCTACTCTTTCACGAGTACTGTGAATTCAGACATACTTCTTTAGTCACATACTGTTTTTCGCCTACTATATATCACGATTCTGGATGCAGCCAATGACGTCTTTTTCACAATACAGAATACGGTTACATGCAACATTTTCCCGATAAATTAATTCCTACATTTAATTTGCAAGGTTTTCACATTAAATTACCTTAATTATCTTAAAACGTTGGTTAAGTTGATTATTGTTGATTATTACTGTTGATTCCAATAAAGTTTGATGTTAGCATGTTGTTATAAAAATAATAATAATTAGGTACTAAATAAAAAATGTATGTTACCATACTATATCGTAACAGTATTCGCGGTATTGTGTTTTGTTCATTCATCGCGAAAAAAATGTATGTGATTAATGATCGATTAATCATGTTGCCATACTAAATACTAAAAAAATGCATCCAACAAGGGATCTGATATGGAAGATGTTTGATATTTTGATCTGTCTGTAGATCCACTAGCATTTGGAGCAGATCTACAATGATATTAACGGACTCAGTCACTTCAAGGTGATTTTCTCAAACTTACAGGAACAGAAGACAGGTTGGATTTCATCAGTCAGAACTTTCGCACCCAAATCTGTAAATCTAGGATTAGTTTGGGTTTAACATTTTTTGGGTCAACAGACTGACTGATGTCTCCACCCACAGCCCTTAGATTACCCATAAGTCTGAGCAAAAACACTTTTTTGCTGCTGTTCTGATGATGACCATGCTCGGCCATGAATCCGAGAAGCATGCAGAAGCACGGGCCTTCAAGAGACCTACTGCCCAGGATCCGTGGACCCTCGGCACCGGGCCCCTTCTCTCATGCATTCCTACTTACCATAGACCCTCTCTTGTAGCGACTATACCAAGTGCCTGGACTGTCTTTGGGCCAGCGAGCCATTTTGCTCTGTAAAATAGGAGACTATTTCAGGAGGACAAAAAAAGAGTCACTCTTACCAGTTTACCACGTTTGAATTCACTGAACCACGACCCTGGATTCTCCTTCACCCAAGAGGTGAGTCTGGCCTGAGAGAAAGAGAGTTAGCTGGAGTCAATACTGAAGAGAATGAGAGAGTAGAAGAGACAGCCAATGGGAATCTGTTTTCCAGTGTAATTATCAATCTGTTCGAAGCAGGGGCATTTACAATGTTTTGTTTTGTATTTTAACTGTTGTGCACATGTAGACTTTTTTGTTGTAAATTAACACATTAATCCAACAGCCACACAACTAATGTAAATCTTTGTACACACAACTATAAAATATAATATATAATCCTAATTTATTTTGCTGAGCAAATAAAAAAATGTATATTAATATTATCTAATATAGTATTTAGATAAGTTAATATATTTTTCTGATTTTTTTTCTTGCTGTGTGAACTAAAAACGTAAAAAAGAAAAGCTATATATATATATCTTTTCTTTTTTTACATATTTTAATATATATATATATATATATATATATATATATATATATAAATAAATATATTATAGTATATTATATATATATATTATATATATCACACAGCAAGAAGAAAAATTCTTATATATATATACACACACACACACACACACATATACTCACATACACGGTATACAAAAATTAAAAGCCCCAGCAAATTGTAACCAAAAAATATAAAATAAAATAGTTATAATAATATGAAACAATTTGCATTAAAATTAACAGTAAACAAAAAATGCTGTGACAAATTAAGAAAAAAAACGAACAAATTGTAACAAAAACCTACAAACAATTGATAAAAAAATATATAATAATATAGCGAATAATAAAAGAAGCAATTTTCTTTCAGGATGAATTTTCACATCCATTGTTAAGGGGGTCATGACGTTCAAAACAGCCCTTTATATGAGAAAAATTCCACTTGCTCTCTTGCTGACTGAACAAAAAATAACCAAAAAAAAAATGCCTCAAACTTGGCCCAAAAATGATGCATCCATCAGAATGCAAGGGTTGGTGTGAATTAAACGCTTGCCAAGACAAATATTTGTGCTTAGGGAGAATAGGCCTGAGGAGGATATTGTTTGTTGTTGGTTGTGTCTGCTGGAGCGAAGGGTGAACCTGCTGAAGCACTGAAGTTAGTTCTGTTGTTTGTTTGTGAGAGTCACCTTCACACCCCACTGACTGATTCTCCATCAGGGATGCTTCTGAGACTCATTAAGGCAAATAACTCGTCACACTTGTGCGCAGAATCTGATACAGAATAAACCTTTCAGTTGAGTTGCTGGTTTAGACCTTATTCAGTTTGATGTGAACACAACAAAAAAACAGTCAGTGAAGTACAGAACATTCAATATGTCAAAAACACTCAAAAATCCGGTGAAAATCAGATGTGACCTCAGGACAGCGTGACATTATTGAACAGACTGTACGTCTATTCCTCTCAGCAATGGAACAGTTTCTCTCCGGAGTCCATGAAACCATGGACTATACTTGAAATGTTAGTTGAACTTAGTGAAATTTGTGTGTTGTTGTGCATTGTGATTCTGACATCAAAACCGTTTTACCCTAGAATCTGGACTTGTGGGAAATCGTCCCAAAGTGTTTTGCTTTGTGTCTGTCAGGAGAACATTTCTTACCCCTTCACTCTTTTTATCGGGGAAGATGCAGCTCTCGCCACCTGCTGTGAAGTTACAGTACACTTTGAAAGAGTCTCTGGAGCATCCCTGGTTCGGATCAATCCAGTATTCACCTGAAAAGAGAGAAAGAAGGGAGATCTATCATAAGAACTATGTTGATCTGTAAAAACCGGGACCAGAGCACGCACATCACCGGCAAAAATGCTCAAGCTGGGCAAAAAACAGAAAATGTTGGTACAAAAAGGCTCCAAAAATTAATGGAATCTCACAGCAGAAACGTTTTATCCGTTCATCATTTCAAATGAGATTTAAAGGGATAGTTTCCCCAAAATTTTAAATGGTCATCGTTCATTCACCCTCATGTTGTTCCAAATCTGTACAAATTTTGTTCATCTTTGGAACTCAAATGAAGATCTTTTTGATGAAATCCTCCATTCACAGCAACACAACTACCACCCTGATGCTTCAAAAAGGGATTGTTTGGTGTTTAGTCCAAATTTTCTCACACATCTGAGCTTCCTCAAGAACCAATGAGGTTTGTTCTCATGTGTCAAGAAAGTTAGGCTGAGCTTCTGTTTATGTTCGCTGATCAATATTAAAATGTCATATGATCAATGTTCTGAAGATGAAGGAAAGTTAAGGGTTTGATGACAAAATTATATTTATTTGGGTGAGCTAACCTATATATGTATATATATTTCGTTATTAGCATCATGATACCTTCTATCTCTGTAATTGTTTTTATCGATGCTTTATGTAAAACAGTCATTAACACATTTTGAAATAAAAAAATTGAGAGAGAGAGAGAAAGAGATAAATACCATCTGGGAAATCCGGGTGGCACAGCTGCAAGTCTTTGCAGGTGCGGGCAGGGTTACTCTGTGTGCCCAGTGGGTGTTTCATCTGTTCAATCTCCAGTTTGAGAGAGTTCAGAGAGCCAAAAATCTCCTCCATGCCGTCCTCATAGTCTTTGTAGTTGGCATCTGCGGCGTCGTCCATCATCTGGCTGGCATCAATGTTCCTCTTTGCCCGTTTCGGGCTGGACTGGATGGGCAGAGGGTGGATGACATCACCAGGTGGACCCTAGATGAGAAGACAGCCGTTAATATTCACATGACACGCCTTAAAGCATTAAAAAAAATTAAAAGTATGGACCTGATGCAACAGAGAAACAATCGCGTAGCCATCGTTAGAATTTTGTCTTGGAATAGCTTTGTATATTTCTAAGGCATCACTGCCGAAGAGTAATTCGTTGGTGAAGTGGATTAACTTATAGAGTAGAGTTAACAAAAGTTATCATGGGCATTGTAATGTTTGAAGCAAATGTGACAACAGATGTCGGTAGAACGGATGGATTTTAAAACGGCCAGTTGATTAATCAATTTGTAACTTTAATGCTGTGGAACTACGAAGCGGAAGACAGGACACAATAGGGCGGGGCTACATAAGGTCTACACGTTTAAAATTCACAATGTTTGGATGGTTGCTAAGGTGTTGTTAGGGGGCCTCATTTATAAAATGATGCGTAGAAACATTTGATGTTATGATTATTTCTCAAATATGCATATATGTGATTTAGAGAATAAACTCATCCAGATGTGAAATTTATCAATCACAAACGATATTGAAATTATATGAATGGTTTCAGATCACCGCCTTGTAAACGCCACTTACCCATATCAGATTCACCATCTCAGTGGTTACTAGGGTGTTGTTAGGCATTTGATACGGTGTTCTTAGTAGCTGCTAGGGTTTTCTGGGTGGTTGCTAGGGTATTCTAGGTTGTCACAAGGGTTGTTAGGACATTTTTTGGTTGTTCCTAGAAATTTTCTTGGTTGTGTAAAAATCGCTACAACAGTGTTTGGGTGGTCACAATGTGGTTGATAGGGCCCTACTAAATTGTTGGAAAATGTGAGTTTTGCCTGTTTGTGTAAAATTCACAATGTTACTAGGGTGTTGTTAGGCAGTTTGCTAAGGTGTTCTGAGTAACTTCTAAGATGTTTTAAGGATGTGCCAGACCGTTACTTAATTGTTGGAAAACAAGATTTAGATTGACCCTGCAAATGTTTTAGTGGTTGCGAGGACATGACTTTGGCTTGCTATGGTGTTCTGGATATTTGAAAAGCCATTGCTAAGGAGTAACTAGGGTGTTTTGGGTGGTTTCTATGGCTTTTCTGGACAGTCTCTAGGGTTTTGCTAGTTGGTTGCTAGGGCATCACATTCTTCACTAATTGCTTCCTGTTCTATTTCTCAATCTACAAATAAATGTGGCAAAAACAGTAATAAAAACTACTGTAATAAGCCTGAAAATAACAATGACTATACAGATAAACAATTAGATCTTAACACTGACATTAACTGAACACTTGCATTTCTTTCTGTGACCTAAAGCTATTGTACTCAATGTGTGAAAACAGTAACCAATGCAATTTGTAGATATGAAATATCAGGCTTTCTCAAGCAGGCAATATCTACAGAATCTCTCAGTGGAGTCTTAACAGATTCAGTTTACACAACACAATATACCTCAATTATACTTATGTAACATCTACTGCAAAATCATCTGTTAAAGTATGTGGTGGAATAACATGTTTATGTGTTTAGTTTGGCTTGTTTTACAGTTCAATTTTGTGTTGAACCTAGTTACGTACAGGAGCTCCAGGGGGTCCCGGGACTCCAGTTTCACCTTTCGGACCAGTTTGACCCTACAGAGACAGAAACAGAAACAGGCTTAGGCAAAGGAATGCTAAATAAATCAGAGCTAATTATAGATAATAAATGAAAAATTGAATTAAAGTACAAATTAAATTAACCGGAACATTTAAATAATAGCTTGAATAACTTACAGATGATCCTTTAGCACCTTTAGGACCAGGAGGACCCTGAACATAAGTGAAAAACACATATAAATCACATTAAAGAATTCATTACATTTTACACATAATCCAACCAAAAAGGTTTTACAGATGATGCCATAGGTGAACCGTTTAAAAGGATTTTAGAAAACATCTGCTGGAACTCTAAACAACAATATAATGAACATTTTTAATCTCGGCAGCGGCTATTTGCACCAAGTGGAGTATTTTCTTTGCAACAAGTGTAAATAGTAGTTATTGTATATTCTGTGTTGTACCTTAAAATGCCATAATAATGTAGTGTAAATGATTATGTTAAAATTATTATATTAAAAAAGCCCTCCTTACCCTTAACCGATAAACACTTTATTAAATGCATGTTATTGCCACTATTCAAATATTTTCTTCAATGCCTTTCCGATCGAGTTCGGAAATTTAAACATGTGTCAGTTTGCATCAAAACTTCCCCTTTTTCCCCTACTCTAGGTCTTCTGAGATTTTGTCTTACTGGAGTGTAAATAGCCTCTGCTAACAAGGGAGACTCCAGAGACTCAACAACCTTAAACAGTCGAAAAGTCGAAAGTTCTATGCCGAACGCAACAACCTTTATAACTCCCTTAGGTGTACATCATAAAGGCTTTCAAAGAAATATCAGAAAATGGTACCGGGTGACCAGGTGGTCCAATGGGTCCAATAGGTCCAGACGGGCCAGCAATACCCTGCAGAAAAAGACTCACAGGACTTAGAAAGCTTACATTAGTTTTCATTGCTGTGTGTGTGTGTGTGTAAATGTGTCCCGTACGTTGTCTCCTTTAGGTCCCGAAGTGCCCTGTGGACCTGGCAGTCCTCTGTCTCCCTTCTCTCCCTGTTCTCCTGGAGGTCCAATGAGTCCAATGAGACCAGGATGACCCTGAAACAACCCAAATGATTACTGAGCTCAGCTGTAATGAACATACTCATAATCAATAACGCCGGTCAGAGCAACTGTTTCAAAATCTAGTAAGCTACCTTCCTATAAAGCAACACGGTCTGGCTAATTAGGAGTATCAAAGATTAATTTGCTTCTCTCACCTTTTCACCTTTAATACCAGTATCTCCCTTCAGTCCAGGCAGGCCAGGAGGACCCTGAGAGAGAGAGAAAGATGAGTAGATTTAGGACTGTGGATTGTCATTTAAGGCCGTAATGAACTCATTCTCAGAGGAATTGCTGTCGGTACCATCGGTCCAGGGGGTCCATCGGGTCCAGGAGCACCGGGCAGTCCTTGTTCTCCCTACATTAGAACCAAACAGATCCATTTATTAACAGCAAACCAGAATCGTTGTATATGAGGTCTGGTGTTATATCTTGGAAGTTGAAAGGATGATTCTTACTCAAATTGTAAGAATATTACAAATTCTTACAAAATTCTTACAAATTCAACATTATTATTTCAAACGAAAATCGAAGGAGAAAAAAATATGGCATAGATTACAATATGATATATAAATGTCTCTTTAATTTAACTCTTTTACAATGTTAAATTAAAATTCTTAAATCTATAGCTCCAATTCCTTTATGCACAATATAAATGATTTGTTTCGATTTTGTAGTGAAATATGACCTATATAAAATATATGATGTAAAATATGACATTAGGAGCTTATGAGCTGTGTATGGCATCCAGGCCGGTCCATTATCACTCACCACTGGTCCAGGCACACCTCTCAGACCCTCAGGACCCGGTTTTCCAGGGCTTCCTTGAGGGCCAACTGGACCCGTCTTACCAGCTGGACCCTCCAGACCAGATTCACCCTGATTCAGAGACACAAAACCATTGAAACCAATGCAGAAGTGAGAAGTGAAAATGAGTCTGGATGTGTGCATGTTGCGTGTTACCTTAGCACCCTTCTCTCCCTGTCTACCTTCAGGTCCAGCAGGTCCATGAGGCCCCTAAGGAAAAAGTAATATATCCCTCTATTATTTTAAAATATATTAATATGAATAATAATATTAATATGGCTAGTCAGAAAGTTTGTTAAAAAGTTAATTTAGCACTCTTTAAATGATGTTTAAAAGCATTACTTACTCTCTTTCCTGGAGGACCAGTAGGGCCAGTTTCACCAGTTGGTCCAGGGGATCCCTGTTAAAGCAAATAATCAGCATTATAAAAGTAGCAATCATAATAAAACACAAACATGCATGCAGCTGACAGCAGAGATGTCAAATGTTTGTGTTTAAAGCATACTCACTGGCTGACCAGGCTCTCCATCATCACCCTTATCACCTGGAGCACCATCCAAACCCTGCAGGAGGAGGAAAAAGTGATGTCACTTCCTGTTAACAACCTGAAAATGTCTTTGCAACAACTACATTCGAAGATAAATAGTACTTACAGATGGGCCTGGCTCTCCAGGAGGACCAGGATCACCAGGGAAACCACTCGGACCCTGGAAATCAAACCAAAATATTTGATCAGAAATGTGCTAATTGTGTGGTCTTATAAGTGTGTTTTGTTTACCAGTAAGGACCAATCAGCAAGCAGAACCTACAGTACACTTTTAAAAATAAAGGTTCTAAACTGGCATCAACGGTTCCATAAAGAACCTTTAACACCTTTTTGCAACTTGAAGGTTCTTTCACAGATTACTTACATATTTTTCACACACAAAAAATGGTTCTGTTCAATGAAGTTTCTTTAGGTAACCCAAAACGATGGTTCTATGTCACTGCCGCGAAAACACACTTTTAGTGTATGCTTCAAATACAAAATAAAGCATTAGATGTGAGCATGATGGAAGCTTACAGGACTTCCTTTAGGACCATCATCTCCTGGTGGTCCTTTTGGTCCGGGTGGACCAGCAGAACCAGCGGGTCCGGACTCTCCCTTTTCTCCACGCTCTCCTCTTGGACCCTAAAACACACACACACACATCAAATACCAATGTGTTATTCTGAGTGATGTTTTAGAGATTTGCAAATGTGAGTTTGTTGGTGTGTGTTTTGCCGTACTGGAGGGCCGATGTCTCCCTGTGGGCCCGGTTCTCCTGCTTCACCAGAGTCTCCCTACAGAAAAAGAGAGAGAGATGTAAGTAAAACATGGTATCACACACTCATTTTCTCTCAAACACTGCAGAGATTTTCTCCACTGGACAGAAGAGCACGTCAGCATCATTATTCACTGTCTCGTCAGCAAATCTTGTTTCCTCTGCAGAACGGTACATTCTAGCATGAAAATCTGTCCAACATGAATATTCAGAAAAACAAATAACCATGACGATGACCACTTCCAACAGTCATCAGATGAGAACGAACGTCATAATATATCCAGATAGTTTTGAATGGAGCGATGACACTAAACTAACTGTGATGATGCTGAGGAGTTATGTGTGTTTGCTCATCCACCCAGTCAAAAGAACCCATACACAAGTTTATATAACATTGTGGTATCCAAAGACGGCTCGGTTTCCCTCTTCCAATGTGCATCTATGAGATATTTAAATAATTACAACTTTATGGTTCTAATAATTCTGATAATTATTTTTGCAATGACTGAGATAAATAAGTGAAATTAAAGTTCTATATTATTTTATCTAAATAAAAAACAATTAGTAAAAAAAATAAAATAAAAATAACGGAAGTTATTTAATAAAATTATTGTAAATAAAATAAATAATAATTAAAAACAAATAAATGGCTGAAATTAAAATTCTATACCTTTAAAAAATAAAAAAACAATTATAAAAAATATTAATAAATATCCAAAATGAAAAATCTATACTAATGGTGTGTTAATAAAAAATAATTGAAAATAAATAAATCCTTGAAATGAAAATTCGATACGATGCTGTAAAAAATAAAAATAATAATATATATATATATATATATATAAAAATAAAAATCTATACCATTTTGTGTAAATATAAACGAAACAATTGAAAATAAACAAATAAATGGCTGATATTAAACTTCTATAATACTATTTCTAAATAAAAATAAATTCATCAAATAGATAAACAAAATTAAAATGTACTATACTATTTTGTTCAAATGCTACAAGTGAATATATGGATTGCAACATTATAGTGCACTGTACAGTATGAGATATAACATTTGCGATTTATTAAATATCACATTTAACAATGTTATTAAATTATTTGTGCTTTTAAAGATGACCTTTAAGTGAGCATTGAAGGAACACTTATGAAGGAACTACATCTGTTTAACTCTTGTGCTAAACTGTTTAAGAGTGACTGTGTGCTTTAGAGGAGCTGTTTAAGTGTGCGTGTGCATGGATACTTCAGCGCGTCTGCCATATAGAGGGATTAAGAGTCTCTCAGACTGCTGAACTGCATCATTTGCGCGTATGTGTGTGTGTGTGTGTGTGTGTCAGACTGAGGTATCTCGCTCTCTCTGTAGTGGGATAAGAGGTCTGTCAGAGTGAAGTGCCGAGGTAAATCTTCCCAGACTAACACCAAACAGCCTTGTCTCCAGCCCTCATTCTATCATCTTTATCTGTTTTCTTTAAGTCCTCCCCTCGGCTGAGTTTTTCTGGGTCATTTCTCTGAGCAAAACTCCTCTCTAAGCAGAACTGAAATGGGTCCTTGGTTCTGTGGCAGAACAACAGTGCTGAAGTGCCATATTAAACAATATTGACAGTGGACGGTGTTGAGGTGATCGAGCGTAGTCATGCGAACATGCTGTTGGTTCGCTCTGCTGAGACATACAGAAAGATACAACACTCACGGCACACTCAATAAACACACAAACACTGTCACTGCGCAAACACAACCTGAACTCCAGAAATAAAGTGCATGGCATAATCAGATTGGCTCTTTTGTACAGTAAAGCAATGCGTTACTTGTTGAACTTATGTCATATTCTCTTACTTAAGCATGTTTAATTATTTAATGAAGAATACAATCTCTTCTTAATATCATTACACATGACAGGGCTCAAAATTTACAAACTTCTAAACAATCAAATTTAAAAAATGTTTTATTTAGAATGAACAAAGTTATCAAAACACATCTTTTTAGTCAAGTTTTTAATGTATAACTTGTGCATTTACTTTTTTACTCGCATTTACATGTGTACTTTTTCTTTATTTGTTGTTATTTTATTTTTTTCTTGTTGTTTTGCAATTTCGTATTGTAATCTGTGCTTTGGGTTTAAGAAAGGCGCACTACAAATAAAATGTATTATTATTATTATAATATATTTACTTGTTATTTTAATTTTTATACACGAGATAGCTTTGTTTATTAGGGGCCAAGCACCGAAGGTGCGGAGGCACCTATTGTTTTTGTTCCGGTTCTTATTAGGGGCCAAGCACCGAAGGTGCGGAGGCACCTATTGTTTTTGTTCCGGTTCTTATTATTATTGTTCCGGTTCTTATTATTAGGGGCCAAGCACCGAAGGTGCGGAGGCACCTATTGTAATTGTTCCGGTTCTTTATTATTATTATTCATCTTCTTCTTCCGCCATGGAAGTCTATGGCAGCCCATAGAACCGTTTGCGGGAAAATGATAAAATTTGGCACACTGATAAAGGACAAGCCACTCATTGACCATAGCAAATTTGAAGTGTCTAACTCAATGTCTCTAGCGCCACCAACTGTCCAAAGTTGCACTCACGTTTACGTAAATAACTCTTGAACCGTATGTCCTAGAAACAAAATTCTTTCGTCCACTAATTCCTTGGCTCAAGACGATTCGATTGCACCCTATGACGTCATTTTCCGTCATGAAATTTTTCCCGCCATTTTGAATTTTACGAAAAACCTACTTTTTCGAACTCCTCCTAGGCCGTTGGTCCGATTTTCACGAAAATTGAACCACATCATCTCCAGACTATGCGTACCAAAAGTTATTAAAAGAAAGTTGATTTGTCAAACCGTTTACGAATAACTTGCGAAAGAATTCAACAAAATGGCCGCAGAAATGAAAGCGAGGCTTTATCTCCGCAACGCATTAGCGTATTCTGACCAAACTTGGTGTGTGTTATGGCAATGATGGTCTGAGGCTACCTGCAAAGATTTGGCGCTCTGCCCCCTAGTGGTCTGGAGATATGAAAAAGTGAATTATTTGCTTATAACTTCTGAACGCTTCGACCAAAAATCATAAAACTGGTCTCGTTAGATTCAGGGCATCATGCCGAGTCGTGCGATACAAAATTTTCCCATATCGGCCATTTTGAGGGTCGGCCATTTTGAATTTTGTCATAAATTGCTATATTTAACAAACACATTGGCGTATCGTTACGAAACTCTATATGTGTCTTCGGCATCTGGGCCTGATACAACACAAAAAATTTCGAGGCAGCGCCACCTTGTGGTCAAAAGTTATAAACAAATTTACAAAAATGTTAATAACTTTTGAACACGTTAACCTATGGTAAAATAAGTTGTCTTTATACGTTCCTTGGGTCAAACCGAGAACACAGATACCAAATTGGTCATAGTCGGCCAAACTTCCTGTCCGCCATGTTGTTTTTCTTTAAAAACCTACTTTTTCGAACTCCTCCCACACCGTTTGTCCAATTTTCACCAAAATTGAATCATAACATCTTCAGACCATGCTGACAAAAAGTTATTAAAATAAAGTTGATTCGTCAAACAGGTTTCGATAAAATTGCGAACGAATTTGACCAAATTGCCACCAAATAAAGCGAGACTATATCTCTGAAACGCATTAGCGTATTCTGACCAAACTTTCTGTGTGTCATGTCAATCATGGTCTGAGGCTACCTGCAGAGTTTTGGCACTCTGCCCCCTAGTGGTCAGGAGATATGAAAAACTGACATTTTTGATTATAACTCCTGAATGCTTTGTCCAAAAATCATGAAACTGCTCTCTTTAGATTCAGTGCATCATGCCGAGTCCTGCGATACCAAATTTTCCCATATCGGCCATTTTCAGCGTCAGCTATTTAGAATTTTGTCATGCAATGCTATGCTTAACAAACACATGACTTTAAAGCTGGATGTCAGCAATGCTTTACCCTATTGACACCAAACTTTGCATGTGTCATTGTCACCTCACTCTGGATAAACCACGTGATTTGACATATCAGTTTGGTTACAGCGCTGCCTGTTGGTCAAACGTGATAAACCGTTAAATCGAATTACTAAAGACCGTATTGATGATTTTTCAGCCATTTAGACTGAAGTCATATTGAAATGTCTTTAGATGCTTCCTGCCGTTGGTCTGATGCTGCCAGCCATGTCGGCATGACATTTAATGCCTTCTTTGTGCTTGGCCCCGTCATGGCTGCTTGCAGCTATATTTAGGGGCCAAGCACCGAAGGTGCGAAGGCACCTATTGTTTCTGTTCCGGTTCTTATTATTATTCTTCATCTTCTTCTTCCGCCATGAAAGTCTATGGCAGCCCATAGAACCGTATGCGGGAAAATGATGAAAGTTGGCACACTCATTAAAGACAGTCCAATCATTGACCATAACAAATTTGAAGTCTCTAACTCAATATCTCTAGCGCCACCAACTGTCCAAAGTTGAACTAACGTTTATGCTAATAACTTTTGAACCGTATGACCTAGAAACAAAATTCTTTTGTCCACTGATTCCTTGGCTCAAGACGATTCGATTGCACCATATGACGTCATTTTCCGTCATGAAATTTTTCCCGCCATTTTGAATTTTATGAAAAACCTACTTTTTCGAACTCCTCCTAGGCCGTTTTTCCGATTTCAACGAAAATTGAACCACATCATCTCCAGACCATGTGGACAAAAAGTTATCCAAAGAAAGTTGATATGTCAAACAGTTTACGAATAACTCGCGAAAGAATCCGACGTAATGATCGCAAAAATGAAATTGAGGCTTTATCTCCGCAACGCATTAGCGTTTTCTGACCAAACTAGGTGTGTGTTATGTCAATCATGATCTGAGGCTACCTGCAGAGTTTTGGCGCTCTGCCCCCTAGTGGTCAGGAGATATGAAAAAGTTAAATATTTGCTTATAACTTCTGAACGCTTTGGCCAAAAATAATAAAACTGGTCTCTTTAGATTCAGTGCATCATGCCGAGTCGTGCGATACCAAATTTTCCCATATCGGCCATTTTGAGCGTCGGCCATTTTGAATATTGTCATAAATTGCTATATTTAACAAAGATATTGCCGTATCGTTACGAAACTCAATATGTGTCTTCGGCACCTAACCTTGATACGACTCAAAAAGTTTCGAGGCAGCACCCCCTTGTGGTCAAAAATTATAACCAAATTTACAAATATGCTAATAACTTTTGAGTGCGTTAACCTATGGTAAAACAAATTATCTTTATACGTTCCTTGGGTCAAACCAAGAACACAGATACCAAATTTGTCATAGTCGGCCAAACTTCTTGTCCACCATGTTGTTTTTCTTTAAAAACCTACTTTTTCGAACTCCTCTCAGACCGTTTGTCCAATTTTCACCAAAATTAAACCACATCATCTCCAGACCATCATGACAAAAAGTTATCCAAAGAAAGTTGATATGTCAAACCGTTTACGAATAACTCGCGAAAGAATCCGACGTAATGGTCGCAAAAATGAAATTGAGGCTTTATCTCCGCAACGCATTAGTGTTTTCTGACCAAACTAGGTGTGTGTTATGTCAATCATGGTCTGAGGCTACCTGCAGAGTTTTGGCGCTCTGCACCCTAGTGGTCAGGAGATATTAAAAAACTGACATTTTTGATTATAACTCCTGAACGCTTTGTCTAAAAATCATGAAACTGCTGTCTTTAGATCCAGTGGGTCATGCCGAGCCCTGTCATACCAAATTTTCCCATATCGGCCATTTTGAGCGTCTGCCAGATGCTATGTTTAACAAACACATGACTTTAGTGCTCTGTCAGCAATGGTTTACCCAATTGAAAGCAAACTTTGCATGTGTCAATGTCACCACACTCTCAATGTACCACATGAATTGACACTACAATTTGGTTACAGCGCTGCCTGTTGGTTGAATGTGATAAACCATTAAATCGAATTACTAAAGACCGTATTGTTGATTTTTCAGCCATTTAGACTTAAGTCATATTGAAATGTCTTTAGATTCTTACTGCCGTTGGTCTGATGATGCCAGCCATGTCGGCATGACATTTAATGCCCTCCTTGCGCTTGGCCCCGTGATGGCTGCTAGCAGCTATATTTATTATTCTTTTTCTTGTGCCATGGGAGTCTATGGCAGCCCATAGAACCGTAAACGGGAAAATGAAAAAAATTTGGCACACTCATAAAGGACAGTCCAATCATTGACCATAGCAAAATTGAAGTCTCTAACTCAATCTCTATAGCGCCACCAACTGTCCAAAGTTGCACTCACGTTTACGTAAATAACTTTTGAACCGTATGTCCTAGAAACAAAATTCTTTTGTCAACTGATTCCTTGGCTCAAGACGATTCGATTGCACCCTATGACGTCATTTTCCGTCATGAATATTTTCCCGCCATTTTGAATTTTATGAAAAACCTACTTTTTCGAACTCCTCCTAGGCCGTTTGTCCGATTTCAACGAAAATTGAACCACATCATCTCCAGACAATGTGGACAAAAAGTTATCCAAAGAAAGTTGATATGTCAAACCGTTTACGAATAACTCGCGAAAGAATCCGACGTAATGGTCGCAAAAATGAAATTGAGGCTTTATCTCCGCAACGCATTAGCGTTTTCTGACCAAACTAGGTGTGTGTTATGTCAATCATGATCTGAGGCTACCTGCAGAGTTTTGGCGCTGTGCCCCCTAGTGGTCAGGAGATATGAAAAAGTTAAATATTTGCTTATAACTTCTGAACGCTTTAGCCAAAAATAATAAAACTGGTCTCTTTAGATTCAGTGCATCATGCCGAGTCGTGTGATACCAAATTTTCCCATATCGGCCATTTTGAGCGTCGGCCATTTTTAATATTGTCATAAATTGCTATATTTAACAAAGATATTGGCGTATCGTTACGAAACTCAATATGTGTCTTCGGCACCTAACCTTGATACGACTCAAAAAGTTTCGAGGCAGCACCCCCTTGTGGTCAAAAATTATAACCAAATTTACAAATATGCTAATAACTTTTGAGTGCGTTAACCTATGGTAAAACAAATTATCTTTATACGTTCCTTGGGTCAAACCGAGAACACAGATACCAAATTTGTCATAGTCGGCCAAACTTCTTGTCCACCATGTTGTTTTTCTTTAAAAACCTACTTTTTCGAACTCCTCCCAGACCGTTTGTCCAATTTTCACCAAAATTAAACCACATCATCTCCAGACAATGTGGACAAAAAGTTATCCAAAGAAAGTTGATATGTCAAACCGTTTACGAATAACTCGCGAAAGAATCCGACATAATGGTCGCAAAAATGAAATTGAGGCTTTATCTCCGCAACGCATTAGCGTTTTCTGACCAAACTAGGTGTGTGTTATGTCAATCATGGTCTGAGGCTACCTGCAGAGTTTTGGCGCTCTGCCCCCTAGTGGTCAGGAGATATTAAAAAACTGACATTTTTGATTATAACTCCTGACCATTAAATCGAATTACTAAAGACCGTATTGATGATTTTTCAGCCATTTAGACTTAAGTCATATTGAAATGTCTTTAGATTCTTATTGCCGTTGGTCTGATGATGCCAGCCATGTCGGCATGACATTTAATGCCCTCCTTGCGCTTGGCCCCGTGATGGCTGCTAGTTAGGGGCCAAGCACCGAAGGTGCGGAGGCACCTATTGTTTTTGTTCCGGTTCTTATTAGGGGCCAAGCACCGAAGGTGCGGAGGCACCTATTGTAATTGTTCCGGTTCTTTATTATTATTATTCATCTTCTTCTTCCGCCATGGAAGTCTATGGCAGCCCATAGAACCGTTTGCGGGAAAATGATCAAATTTGGCACACTGATAAAGGACAAGCCAATCATTGACCATAGCAAATTTGAAGTGTCTAACTCAATGTCTCTAGCGCCACCAACTGTCCAAAGTTGCACTCACGTTTACGTAAATAACTCTTGAACCGTATGTCCTAGAAACAAAATTCTTTCGTCCACTAATTCCTTGGCTCAAGACGATTCGATTGCACCCTATGACGTCATTTTCCGTCATGAAAATTTTCCCGCCATTTTGAATTTTACGAAAAACCTACTTTTTCGAACTCCTCCTAGGCTGTTGGTCCGATTTTCACGAAAATTGAACCACATCATCTCCAGACTATGTGTACAAAAAGTTATTAAAAGAAAGTTGATTTGTCTAACCGTTTACGAATAACTTGCGAAAGAATTCAACAAAATGGCCGAAGAAATGAAAGCGAGGCTTTATCTCCGCAACGCATTAGCGTATTCTGACCAAACTTGGTGTGTGTTATGGCAATGATGGTCTGAGGCTATTTGCAAAGATTTGGCGCTCTGCCCCCTAGTGGTCTGGAGATATGAAAAAGTGAAATATTTGCTTATAACTTCTGAACGCTTCGACCAAAAATCATAAAACTGGTCTCGTTAGATTCAGGGCATCATGCCGAGTCGTGCGATACAAAATTTTCCCATATCGGCCATTTTGAGGGTCGGCCATTTTGAATTTTGTCATAAATTGCTATATTTAACAAACACATTGGCGTATCGTTACGAAACTCGATATGTGTCTTCGGCATCTGGGCCTGATACAACACAAAAAATTTCGAGGCAGCGCCACCTTGTGGTCAAAAGTTATAAACAAATTTACAAAAATGCTAATAACTTTTGAACACGTTAACCTATGGTAAAATAAGTTGTCTTTATACGTTCCTTGGGTCAAACCGAGAACACAGATACCAAATTTGTCATAGTCGGCCAAACTTCCTGTCCGCCATGTTGTTTTTCTTTAAAAACCTACTTTTTCGAACTCCTCCCACACCGTTTGTCCAATTTTCACCAAAATTGAATCATAACATCTTCAGACCATGCTGACAAAAAGTTATTAAAATAAAGTTGATTCGTCAAACAGGTTTCGATAAAATTGCGAACGAATTTGACCAAATTGCCACCAAATAAAGCAAGACTATATCTCTGAAATGCATTAGCGTATTCTGACCAAACTTTCTGTGTGTCATGTCAATCATGATCTGAGGCTACCTGCAGAGTTTTGGCGCTCTGCCCCCTAGTGGTCAGGAGATATGAAAAACTGACATTTTTGATTATAACTCCTGAATGCTTTGTCCAAAAATCATGAAACTGCTCTCTTTAGATTCAGTGCATCATGCCGAGTCCTGCGATACCAAATTTTCCCATATCGGCCATTTTCAGCGTCAGCTATTTAGAATTTTGTCATGAAATGCTATGCTTAACAAACACATGACTTTAAAGCTGGATGTCAGCAATGCTTTACCCTATTGACACCAAACTTTGCATGTGTCATTGTCACCTCACTCTGGATAAACCACGTGATTTGACATATCAGTTTGGTTACAGCGCTGCCTGTTGGTCAAACGTGATAAACCGTTAAATCGAATTACTAAAGACCGTATTGATGATTTTTCAGCCATTTGGACTGAAGTTATATTGAAATGTCTTTAGATGCTTCCTGCCGTTGGTCTGATGCTGCCAGCCATGTCGGCATGACATTTAATGCCTTCTTTGTGCTTGGCCCCGTCATGGCTGCTTGCAGCTATATTTATTATTAGGGGCCAAGCACCGAAGGTGCGGAGGCACCTATTGTTTTTGTTCCGGTTCTTTATTAGGGGTTCAAACGCGAAGCGTTGAAAACCTATTGTAATTGTTAGGATTTTTATTAGGGGTTCAAACGCGAAGCGTTGAAAACCTATTGTAATTGTTAGGATTTTTATTATTATTATTATTATTATTATTATTCTTCTGCCGTAATGCGTCTTGTGCAGACCAAACCGTAAGGTCTAGAGACTTGAAACTTTGTCAGATGGTAGGTCTCAATTTGGGGAGAAAGTATCAAAATATGACGCAAATCGGGCTATAGGTGGCGCTACAGCGACTACAAACGCGTACATGTTCATAACTCGTAAACCGTTTGTCGTACACTCAAGTGTCTTATATCTCTGGAATCCTTGGCTCAAGACTTAAAAAATGTATATCTCCGATTTCATTTCCGCCTATAAAAATTTTCCGCCATTTTGAATTTTCTGAAAAAAAAAGTTTTCGAACTCCTCATAGACCGTTTGTCCAAATAACGCGAAACTTCACACATATCATCTAGAGACTCTCATGACCAAAAGTTATTCAAATAATTTTGATCGGTGATTCACGCTTGCAACGACACGCTAAAACGTTCGCATAAGGCTGAGACACTTTTGCTAAAATCAGAATAGCTCTGGAACGCAAAGAGATAATCTCACCAAACTTCACATAGTCATGTATAAGCTCAATTTGTGGTCACACCAAAAAAACTGGGCCAGTTGACCACTTGGTGGCGCTATATTGCGAAAAAAACACTCAATCACCTGTACAGGGTCACATTGTAGTCCGATTGACCTGAGACTTGTCATGCACGGTCTTTGTCCAAGGGTCCATGATGGTCTATGAGGACATTGGTGTATCTCAAAAAACATGACCGTCATCGGCCAATGAACTTTGAGCATCAATTAGACCAGCTTAACGAAGGTCGATCGGAACGAAACTCGATGGGCGTGTTTGACTCATGGCCCTAGTGGTCTGTCAGAATTTTGAAGAAAATCGGACACTAGTTGGCGCTAACAAGTTTTTTGCGTCTCTACTCACGTGGTGTTTCACGCATCCACAAAATATTGACTTCATCTGATAGATCTCCTCATACTGAACAACTTTGCCTCAAGAACCACTGCTGTCAATCAAATTGTTTGCGAAATATTGGAGATTTTTGAAATTTCAAATTTTTCGAACTCGTCATAGGCCGTCAATCTCACTGTCTTGAAAATTCACATGCATCATCTAGGGACACTCAAGGCAAAAAGTTGTCAAAGGATTTTCGATTAGTTAAACCGTTCAGCAGATACAATTTTTCATATATTTCTGATTTGGCCTATTGTGATTAAAATGTCTATATATCTTGTCCAAAAACAAGAAACTTCACAAAACTGTGTAAATGTTAAGAACCAGACATTATGAAGAAACTTGTGAGGTTTCATGTATTTCTGATGCTCGTACGGCTCACAATAAATTATAAACCATCTACATTTTAAAATCTTAGAAAAGCTGTAATACTAGTTTTGTCCACAAGAAAAACGTCACAGATCTGTGAACATGTTAAGAACAAGTCATTTTGAAGAAATGTGTCAGGTCTCATGTATTTCTGATGCTCATAGGGCTCACAATAAATTACAAATGATCTACATTTTAAAATCTTAGAAAAGCTGTAATACTACTTTTGTCCACAAGAGGCACCATCAGGCTAGAAAATCTTTTTATTTGGAGAACAAGTCAGATTGACATAGACTGACATAAACCGACAGAACAGTTCAGATGTTCAGTTCACAATATTAATATCATTTAATCTTCTCAGTCTGAACATCTTTGAAAGATGACTATTCATTGTTTGCACAGAGTAGAAACTTCACAGAACTGTGCTCATTAGGAAAACTAGTCAGATTGACAAAAAAAGGTCATAACAGTTCAAATGATATGACGTGTAGTGTTAAACATATCCACATTGTTATCATTTGATAGATCTTCCCATACTGAAATTTTTTTGTAACGTCTATATATCATTTACACAAACTAGAAACTTCATAAAGCTCTGTTTATGTGGAGAACAAGTCAGATTGACATAGACCGACATAACAGTTCATATGTTCAGTTCACAATGTCAATATCATTTGATCTTCTCATTCTGAACATCTTTAAAAGATGTCTATACATAGTTTACACAAAGTAGAAACTTCACAGAACTGTGCACATTAGGAGAACTAGTCAGATTGACCACAAACCGTCATGACAGCTCAGATGGTCCTGCTACGTTTGAACCCCGGTCATTGCTGCTTGCAGCTATATTTAGGGGTTCAAACGCGAAGCGTTGAAAACCTATTGTAATTGTTAGGATTTTTATTATTATTATTATTATTATTATTATTCTTCTGCCGTAATGCGTCTTGTGCAGACCAAACCGTAAGGTCTAGAGACTTGAAACTTTGTCAGATGGTAGGTCTCAATTTGGGGAGAACGTATCAAAATATGACGCAAATCGGGCTATAGGTGGCGCTACAGCGACTACAAACGCGTACATGTTCATAACTCGTAAACCGTTTGTCGTACACTCAAGTGTCTTATATCTCTGGAATCCTTGGCTCAAGACTTAAAAAATGTATATCTCCGATTTCATTTCCGCCTATAAAAATTTTCCGCCATTTTGAATTTTCTGAAAAAAAAAGTTTTCGAACTCCTCATAGACCGTTTGTCCAAATAACGCGAAACTTCACACATATCATCTAGAGACTCTCATGACCAAAAGTTATTCAAATAATTTTGATCGGTGATTCACGCTTGCAACGACACGCTAAAACGTTCGCATAAGGCGGAGACACTTTTGCTAAAATTGTAATAGCTCTGGAACGCAAAGAGATAATCTCACTAAACTTCACATAGTCATGTATAAGCTCAATTTGTGGTCACACCAAAAAAACTGCGATGATTGACCACTTGGTGGCGCTATATTGCGAAAAAAACACTCAATCACCTGTACAGGGTCACATGGTAGTCCGATTGACCTGAGACTTGTCATGCACGGTCTTTGTCCAAGGGTCCATGATGGTCTATGAGGACATTGGTGTATCTCAAAAAACATGACCGTCATCAGCCAATGAACTTTGAGCATCAATTAGACCAGCTTAACGAAGGTCGATCGGAACGAAACTCGATGGGCGTGTTTGACTCATGGCCCTAGTGGTCTGTCAGAATTTTGAAGAAAATCGGACACTAGTTGGCGCTAAAGAGTTTTTTGCGTCTCTACTCACGTGGTGTTTCACGCATTTACAAAATATTGACTTCATCTGATAGATCTCCTCATACTGAACAACTTTGCCTCAAGAACCACTGCTGTCAATCAAATTGTTTGCGAAATATTGGAGATTTTTGAAATTTCAAATTTTTCGAACTCGTCATAGGCCGTCAATCTCACTGTCTTGAAAATTCACATGCATCATCTAGGGACACTCAAGGCAAAAACTTGTCAAAGGATTTTCGATTAGTTAAACCGTTCAGCAGATACAATTTTTCATATATTTCTGATTTGGCCTATTGTGATTAAAATGTCTATATATCTTGTCCAAAAACAAGAAACTTCACAAAACTGTGTAAATGTTAAGAACCAGACATTATGAAGAAACTTGTGAGGTTTCATGTATTTCTGATGCTCGTACGGCTCACAATAAATTATAAACCATCTACATTTTAAAATCTTAGTAAAGCTGTAATACTAGTTTTGTCCACAAGAGAAACGTCACAGATCTGTGAACATGTTAAGAACAAGTCATTTTGAAGAAATGTGTCAGGTCTCATGTATTTCTGATGCTCATAGGGCTCACAATAAATTACAAATGATCTACATTTTAAAATCTTAGAAAAGCTGTAATACTACTTTTGTCCACAAGAGGCACCATCAGGCTAGAAAATCTTTTTATGTGGAGAACAAGTCAGATTGACATAGACTGACATAAACCGACAGAACAGTTCAGATGTTCAGTTCACAATATTAATATCATTTAATCCTCTCAGTCTGAACATCTTTGAAAGATGTCTATTCATTGTTTGCACAGAGTAGAAACTTCACAGAACTGTGCTCATTAGGAAAACTAGTCAGATTGACAAAAAAAGGTCATAACAGTTCAAATGATATGACGTGTAGTGTTAAACATATCCACATTGTTATCATTTGATAGATCTTCCCATACTGAAATTTTTTTGTAACGTCTATATATCATTTAGACAAACTAGAAACTTCATAAAGCTCTGTTTATGTGGAGAACAAGTCAGATTGACATAGACCGACATAACAGTTCATATGTTCAGTTCACAATGTCAATATCATTAAGATGTCTATACATTGTTTGTACAGAGTAGAAACTTCACAGAACTGTGCACATCAGGAGAACTAGTCAGATTGACCACAAACCGTCTTGACAGCTCAAATGGTCTTGCGACGTTTGAACCCCGGTCATTGCTGCTTGCAGCTATATTTATTATTATTATTATTATTCTTCTGCCGTACTTCTTATCGTGCAGACCAAACCGTAAGGTATAGAGACTTGAAAGTTGGTCAGATGGTAGGTCTCAATTTGGGGAGAACGTATCAAAATATGGCGCAAATCGGGCAATAGGTGGCGCTACAGCGACTACAAACGCGTACACGCTCATAACTCGTAAACCGTTTGTCGTACACTCAAGTGTCTTATATCCCTGGAATCCTTGGCTCAAGACTTAAAAAATGTATATCTCCGATTTCATTTCCGCCTATAAAAATTTTCCGCCATTTTGAATTTTCTGAAAAAAATTTTTTTCAAACTCCTCATAGGCCGTTTGGCCAAATCACGCAAAATTTCCCACGCATCATCTAGAGACTCTCATGACCAAAAGTTGTCAAAGGAATTTTAATCGGTGATTCACGCTTGCAACAAGACAATAAAACGTTCGGATAAGGCGGAGACACTTTTGCTAGAATCGTAATAGCTCTGGAACGCAAAGAGATAATCTCACCAAACTTCAAATAGTCATGTATAAGCTCAATTTGTGGTCACAACAAAAAAACTGCGATGATTGACCACTTGGTGGCGCTATATTGCGAAAAAAACACTCAATCACCTGTACAGGGTCACATGTTTATCTGATTGACCTGAAACTTGTCATGCACGGTCTTTGACCAAGGGTCCCTGATGGTCTATGAGGACATTGGTGTATCTCAAAAAACATGGCCGTCATCGGCCAATGAACTTTGAGCATCAATTAGACCAGCTTAACGAAGGTCGATCGGAACGAAACTCGATGGGCGTGTTTGACTCATGGCCCTAGTGGTCTGTCAGAATTTTGAAGAAAATCGGACACTAGTTGGCGCTAACGAGTTTTTTGCGTCTCTACTCACGTGGTGTTTTACGCATCCACAAAATATTGATATCATCTGATAGATCTCCTCATACTGAACAACTTTGCCTCAAGAACCACTGCTGTCAATCAAATTGTTTGCGAAATATTGGAGATTTTCGAAATTTCAAATTTTTCGAACTTGTCATAGGCCGTCAATCTCACTGGCTTGAAAATTCACATGCATCATCTAGGGACACTCAAGGCAAAAAGTTGTCAAAGGATTTTCGATTAGTTAAACCGTTCAGCAGATACAATTTTTCATATATTTCTGATTTGGCCTATTGTGATTAAAATGTCTATATATCTTGTCCAAAAACAAGAAACTTCACAAAACTTTGTAAATGTTAAGAACAAGACATTATGAAGAAACTTGTGAGGTTTCATGTATTTCTGATGCTCGTACGGCTCACAATAAATTATAAACACTCTATATTTTAAAATCTTAGAAAAGCTGTGATACTACTTTTGTCCACAAGAGGCACCGTCAGGCTAGAAAATCTTTTCATGTGGAGAACAAGTCAGATTGACATAGACTGACATAACAGTTCAGATGATATGATGTGTGGTGTTAAACATATCCACACTATATTAATATCATTTGATAGATCTTCCTATAGTGAAAAAATGTGTAATATGATACGTCTATATATCGTTTACACAAACTAGAAACTTCATAAAGCTCTGTTTATGTGTAGAACAAGTCAGATTGACATAACAGTTCAGATGTTCAGTTCACAATATTAATATCATTTGATCTTCTCATTCTGAAAATCTTTGAAAGATGTCTATACATTGTTTGCACAAAGTAGAAACTTCACAGAACTGTGCACATTAGGAGAACTAGTCAGATTGACCACAAACCGTCTTGACAGCTCAGATGGTCTTGCGACGTTTGAACCCCGGTCATTGCTGCTTGCAGCTATATTTATTAGGGGCCAAGCACCGAAGGTGCGGAGGCACCTATTGTTTTTGTTCCGGTTCTTTATTATTAGGGGCCAAGCACCGAAGGTGCGGAGGCACCTATTGTTTTTGTTCCGGTTCTTATTATTATTATTATTATTATTCTTCTTCTGCCATTGAAGTCTATGACAGCCCATAGAACCGTAAGCGGGAAAATGAAAAAAAGTTGGCACACTCATAAAGGAGAGTCTAATCATTGACCATAGCAAAATTGAAGTCTCTAACTCAATCTCTCTACCGCCACCAACTGTCCAAAGTTGCACTCACGTTTACGTAAATAACTTTTGAACCGTATGTCCTAGAAACAAAATTCTTTTGTCCACTGATTCCTTGGCTCAAGACGATTCGATTGCACCCTATGACGTCATTTTCCGTCATGAAAATTTTCCCGCCATTTTGAATTTTATGAAAAACCTACTTTGTCGAACTCCTCCTAGGCCGTTCGTCCGATCTTCACGAAAATTGAACCACATCATCTCCCGACAATGTGGACAAAACGATATATAAAGAAAGTTGATTCGACAAACCGTTTACGAATAACTCGCGAAAGAATCCGAGGTAAAAGTCGCCAAATTGAAACTGAGGCTTTATCTCCGCAATGCATTAGTCTTTTCTGACCAAACTAGGTGTGTGTTATGTCAATCATGGTCTGAGGCTACCTGCAGAGTTTTGGCGCTCTGCCCCCTAGTGGTCAGGAGTTATGAAAAACTGACTTTTTTGCTTATAACTTCTGAACCCTTTGGCCAAAAAACATGAAACTGGTCTCTTTAGATCCAGTGGGTCATGCCGAGTCCTGTGATACCAAATATTCCCATATCGGCCATTTTGAGCGTCTGCCATTTCGATTTTTCTTCTAAGATGCTAAGTTTAACAAACACATGACTTTAGTGCTCTGTCAGCAATGGTTTACCCAATTGAAAGCAAACTTTGCATGTGTCAGTCACCACACTCTCAATGTACCACATGAATTGACACTACAATTTGGTTACAGCGCTGCCTGTTGGTTGAATGTGATAAACCATTAAATCGAAATACTAAAGACCGTATTGTTGATTTTTCAGCCATTTAGACTTAAGTCATATTGAAATGTCTTTAGATTCTTACTGCCGTTGGTCTGATGATGCAAGCCATGTCGGCATAACATGTAATGCCCTCCTTGCGCTTGGCCCCGTGATGGCTGCTAGTTATTATTAGGGGCCAAGCACCGAAGGTGCGGAGGCACCTATTGTTTTTGTTCCGGTTCTTATTATTATTAGGGGCCAAGCACCGAAGGTGCGGAGGCACCTATTGTTTTTGTTCCGGTTCTTATTATTATTATTATTATTATTCTTCTTCTGCCATTGAAGTCTATGACAGCCCATAGAACCGTAAGCGGGAAAATGAAAAAAAGTTGGCACACTCATAAAGGACAGTCCAATCATTGACCATAGCAAAATTGAAGTCTCTAACTCAATCTCTAAAGCGCCACCAACTGTCCAAAGTTGCACTCACGTTTATGTAAATAACTTTTGAACCGTATGTCCTAGAAACAAAATTCTTTTGTCCACTGATTCCTTGGCTCAAGACGATTCAATTGCACCCTATGACGTCATTTTCCGTCATGAAAATTTTCCCGCCATTTTGAATTTTATGAAAAACCTACTTTTTCGAACTCCTCCTAGGCCGTTCGTCCGATTTTCACGAAAATTGAACCACATCATCTCCAGACAATGTGGACAAAACGATATATAAAGGAAGTTGGTTCGTCAAACCATTTACGAATAACTCACAAAAGAATCTGAGGTAATAGTCGCTAAAATGAAATTGAGGCTTTATCTCCGTAATGCATTTGCCTTTTCTGACCAAACTAGGTGTGTGTTATGTCAATTATGGTCTGAGGCTACCTGCAGAGTTTTGGCGCTCTGCCCCCTACTGGTCAGGAGATATGAAAAACTGTCATTTTTGATTATAACTCCTGAACGCTTTGTCCAAAAATCATGAAACTGGTCTCTTTAGATCCAGTGGGTCATGCCGAGTCCTGTGATACCAAATATTCCCATATCGGCCATTTTGAGCGTCTGCCATTTCGATTTTTCTTATAAGATGCTATGTTTAACAAACACATGACTTTAGTGGTCTGTCAGCAATGGTTTACCCAATTGAAAGCAAACTTTGCATGTGTCAATGTCACCACACTCTCAATGTACCACATGAATTGACACTACAATTTGGTTACAGCGCTGCCTGTTGGTTGAATGTGATAAACCATTAAATCGAAATACTAAAGACCGTATTGTTGATTTTTCAGCCATTTAGACTTAAGTCATATTGAAATCTCTTTAGATTCTTACTGCCGTTGGTCTGATGATGCCAGCCATGTCGGCATGACATTTAATGCCCTCCTTGCGCTTGGCCCCGTGATGGCTGCTAGCAGCTATTTAGGGGCCAAGCACCGAAGGTGCGGAGGCACCTATTGTTTTTGTTCCGGTTCTTATTATTATTATTATTATTCTTCTTCTTCTGCCATTGAAGTCTATGACAGCCCATAGAACCGTAAGCGGGAAAATGAAAAAAAGTTGGCACACTCATAAAGGAGAGTCTAATCATTGACCATAGCAAAATTGAAGTCTCTAACTCAATCTCTCTACCGCCACCAACTGTCCAAAGTTGCACTCACGTTTACGTAAATAACTTTTGAACCGTATGTCCTAGAAACAAAATTCTTTTGTCCACTGATTCCTTGGCTCAAGACGATTCGATTGCACCCTATGACGTCATTTTCCGTCATGAAAATTTTCCCGCCATTTTGAATTTTATGAAAAACCTACTTTGTCGAACTCCTCCTAGGCCGTTCGTCCGATGTTCACGAAAATTGAACCACATCATCTCCTGACAATGTGGACAAAACGATATATAAACAAAGTTGATTCGTCAAACCGTTTACGAATAACTTGTGAAAGAATCTGAGGTAAAAGTCGCCAAAATGAAATTGAGGCTTTATCTCCCCAATGCATTAGCCTTTTCTGACCAAACTAGGTGTGTGTTATGTCAATCATGGTTTGAGGCTACCTGCAGAGTTTTGGCGCTGTGCCCCCTAGTGGTCAGGAGTTATCAAAAACTGACTTTTTTGCTTATAACTTCTGAACCCTTTGGCCAAAAATCATGAAACTGGTCTCTTTAGATCCAGTGGGTCATGCCGAGTCCTATGATACCAAATATTCCCATATCGGCCATTTTGAGCGTCTGCCATTTCGATTTTTCTTATAAGATGCTATGTTTAACAAACACATGACTTTAGTGCTCTGTCAGCAATGGTTTACCCAATTGAAAGCAAACTTTGCATGTGTCAATGTCACCACACTCTCAATGTACCACACACTACAATTTGGTTACAGCGCTGCCTGTTGGTTGAATGCGATAAACCATTAAATCGAATTGCTAAAGACCGTATTGTTGGTTTTTCAGCCATTTAGACTTAAGCCATATTGAAATGTCTTTAGATTTTTACTGCCGTTGGTCTGATGATGCCAGTCATGTCGGCATGACATTTAATGCCCTCCTTGCGCTTGGCCCCGTGATGGCTGCTAGCAGCTATATTTATTCTTCTTCTTCTTCCGTCATTGAAGTCTATGACAGCCCATAGAACCGTAAGCGGGAAAATGAAAAAAAGTTGGCACACTCATAAAGGACAGTCCAATCATTGACCATAGCAAAATTGAAGTCTCTAACTCAATCTCTATAGCGCCACCAACTGTCCAAAGTTGCACTCACGTTTACGTAAATAACTTTTGAACCGTATGTCCTAGAAACAAAATTCTTTTGTCCACTGATTCCTTGGCTCAAGACGATTCGATTGCACCCTATGACGTCATTTTCCGTCATGAATATTTTCCCGCCATTTTGAATTTTATGAAAAACCTACTTTTTCGAACTCCTCCTAGGCCGTTTGTCCGATTTTCACGAAAATTGAACCACATCATCTCCAGACCATGGTGACAAAAAGTTATCCAAAGAAAGTTGAAATGTCAAACCGTTTATGAATAACTCACGAAATAATCCGACGTAATGATCGCAAAAATGAACTTGAGGCTCTATCTCCACAACGCATTAGCGTTTTCTGACCAAACTCGGTGTGTGTTATGTCAATCATGGTCTGAGGCTACCTGCAGAGTTTTGGCGCTGTGCCCCCTAGTGGTCAGGAGATATGAAAAAGTGACATTTTTCCTTACAACTCCTGAACGCTTTGTCTAAAAATCATAAAACTGGTCTCGTTAGATTCAGTGCATCATGCCGAGTCGTGCGATACTAAATTTTCCCATATCGGCCATTTAGAGCGTCGGCCATTTTGAATATTGTCATAAATTGCTATATTTAACAAATGGATTGGCGTATCGTTACGAAACTCAATATGTGTCTTCGGCACCTAACCTTGATACGGCACAAAAAGTTTGGGGGCAGCGCCACCTTGTGGTCAAAAGTTATAACCAAATTTACAAATATGCTAATAACTTTTGATGACGTTAACCTATTGTAAAACAAATGGTCTTAATGTGTTCATTGGGTCAAGCCGAGACCATAGATACCAAATATGTCATATTCGGCCAAACCTCCGATTTGCCATGTTATTTTTCTATAAAAACCTACTTTTTCGAACTCCTCCCAAACCGTTTGCTCAATTTTCACCAAAATTGAATCACATCATCTTCAGACCCTGTTGACAAAAAGTTATAGAAATGAAGTTGATTCGCCAAACTGTTTTCGATAAAATTGCAATCGAATTTGACCAAATGGCCACCAAATAAAGCGAGGCGTATATCTCTGCAACGCATTAGCATTTTCTGACCAAACTTTCTGTGTGCCATGTCAATCATGATCTGAGGCTACTTGCCGAGTTTTAGCGCAGTGCAATCTAGTGGTCCGGAGATATAAACAAAGTGGTGCTTTTGCTTACAGCTTTTTTGCTTCTCACTTAAGACAATAAAACTCGAAATGTCAACTACAGCCACTAAATGTCAGCAGAACATTACTCAACATGTCATTTGCCCTTTTCACATTGATGAAAATGATACATTAAGGAAAATTAGTCAATTAAACATTTAGTTTTATTCAAAAGTTCTGTTGTTGTTTTTACTATAACTATAAAAATAAACCTCTTCATAATGAATAAAAATAATTATACTTCTTATAATATATCAATAAGTTGCTGTTTTCTTTTCAAGAACTGTTTACATGAATTAAAACAGACTAATGAAGAAAATACTGATATGTTTATTATTGTAAATCAAATCATACAATGATTAATTTGACTTTAACTACATTGGATCTACAGGGTTTATTTTCCCCATTTTAAAAATGCACATAGTAAGTAGACTGTCAGTGTATGCTTAAAGTGAAATTATTTGATACAATTACATTTTAGAGACAAAGGGTTTTCTCTCCAGCCAAGATGAAGTGCTTTGATGTCAAAATGACTATAATGCTGTATTTCAGCAATGCTTTACCCAATTGACACCAAACTTTGCATGTGTCATTGTCATCTCTCTCTGGACATACCACATGAATTGACACATCAATTTGGTTAGAGCGCTGCTTGTTGGTCAAACGTGATAAACCATTAAATCGAATTGCTAAAGACCGTATTGATGATTTTTCAGCCATTTAGACTGAAGTCATATTGAAACGTCTTTAGATGTTTACTGCTGTTGGTCGGATGCTGCCAGCCATATCGGCATGACATTTAATGCCCTCTTTGCGCTTGGCCCCGTGATGGCTGCTAGCAGCTATATTTATTCTTCTTCTTCTTCCGTCATTGAAGTCTATGACAGCCCATAGAACCGTAAGCGGGAAAATGAAAAAAAGTTGGCACACTCATAAAGGACAGTCCAATCATTGACCATAGCAAAATTGAAGTCTCTAACTCAATCTCTATAGCGCCACCAACTGTCCAAAGTTGCACTCACGTTTACGTAAATAACTTTTGAACCGTATGTCCTAGAAACAAAATTCTTTTGTCCACTGATTCCTTGGCTCAAGACGATTCGATTGCACCCTATGACGTCATTTTCCGTCATGAATATTTTCCCGCCATTTTGAATTTTATGAAAAACCTACTTTTTCGAACTCCTCCTAGGCCGTTTGTCCGATTTTCACGAAAATTGAACCACATCATCTCCAGACCATGGTGACAAAAAGTTATCCAAAGAAAGTTGAAATGTCAAACCGTTTATGAATAACTCACGAAATAATCCGACGTAATGATCGCAAAAATGAACTTGAGGCTCTATCTCCACAACGCATTAGCGTTTTCTGACCAAACTCGGTGTGTGTTATGTCAATCATGGTCTGAGGCTACCTGCAGAGTTTTGGCGCTGTGCCCCCTAGTGGTCAGGAGATATGAAAAAGTGACATTTTTCCTTACAACTCCTGAACGCTTTGTCTAAAAATCATAAAACTGGTCTCGTTAGATTCAGTGCATCATGCCGAGTCGTGCGATACTAAATTTTCCCATATCGGCCATTTAGAGCGTCGGCCATTTTGAATATTGTCATAAATTGCTATATTTAACAAATGGATTGGCGTATCGTTACGAAACTCAATATGTGTCTTCGGCACCTAACCTTGATACGGCACAAAAAGTTTGGGGGCAGCGCCACCTTGTGGTCAAAAGTTATAACCAAATTTACAAATATGCTAATAACTTTTGATGACGTTAACCTATTGTAAAACAAATGGTCTTAATGTGTTCATTGGGTCAAGCCGAGACCATAGATACCAAATATGTCATATTCGGCCAAACCTCCGATTTGCCATGTTATTTTTCTATAAAAACCTACTTTTTCGAACTCCTCCCAAACCGTTTGCTCAATTTTCACCAAAATTGAATCACATCATCTTCAGACCCTGTTGACAAAAAGTTATAGAAATGAAGTTGATTCGCCAAACTGTTTTCGATAAAATTGCAATCGAATTTGACCAAATGGCCACCAAATAAAGCGAGGCGTATATCTCTGCAACGCATTAGCATTTTCTGACCAAACTTTCTGTGTGCCATGTCAATCATGATCTGAGGCTACTTGCCGAGTTTTAGCGCAGTGCAATCTAGTGGTCCGGAGATATAAACAAAGTGGTGCTTTTGCTTACAGCTTTTTTGCTTCTCACTTAAGACAATAAAACTCGAAATGTCAACTACAGCCACTAAATGTCAGCAGAACATTACTCAACATGTCATTTGCCCTTTTCACATTGATGAAAATGATACATTAAGGAAAATTAGTCAATTAAACATTTAGTTTTATTCAAAAGTTCTGTTGTTGTTTTTACTATAACTATAAAAATAAACCTCTTCATAATGAATAAAAATAATTATACTTCTTATAATATATCAATAAGTTGCTGTTTTCTTTTCAAGAACTGTTTACATGAATTAAAACAGACTAATGAAGAAAATACTGATATGTTTATTATTGTAAATCAAATCATACAATGATTAATTTGACTTTAACTACATTGGATCTACAGGGTTTATTTTCCCCATTTTAAAAATGCACATAGTAAGTAGACTGTCAGTGTATGCTTAAAGTGAAATTATTTGATACAATTAAATTTTAGAGACAAAGGGTTTTCTCTCCAGCCAAGATTAAGTGCTTTGATGTCAAAATGACTATAATGCTGTATTTCAGCAATGCTTTACCCAATTGACACCAAACTTTGCATGTGTCATTGTCATCTCTCTCTGGACATACCACATGAATTGACACATCAATTTGGTTAGAGCGCTGCTTGTTGGTCAAACGTGATAAACCATTAAATCGAATTGCTAAAGACCGTATTGATGATTTTTCAGCCATTTAGACTGAAGTCATATTGAAACGTCTTTAGATGTTTACTGCTGTTGGTCGGATGCTGCCAGCCATATCGGCATGACATTTAATGCCCTCTTTGCGCTTGGCCCCGTGATGGCTGCTAGCAGCTATATTTAGGGGCCAAGCACCGAAGGTGCGGAGGCACCTATTGTTTTTGTTCCGGTTCTTATTATTAGGGGCCAAGCACCGAAGGTGCGGAGGCACCTATTGTTTTTGTTCCGGTTCTTTATTATTATTCTTCTTCTTCTTCCGTCATGGAAGTCTATGACAGCCCATAGAACCGTATGCGGGAAAATGATGAAAGTTGGCACACTCATTAAGGACAGTCCAAACATTGGCCATAGCAAAATTGAAGCCTCTAACTCAATCTCTCTAGCGCCACCAACTGTCCAAAGTTGAACTAACGTTTATGCTAATAACTTTTGAACCGTATGACCTAGAAACAAAATTCTTATGGGCACTGATTCCTTGGCTCAAGCCGATTCGATTGCACCCTATGACGTCATTTTCCGTCATTAAATTTTTCCCGCCATTTTGAATTTTATGAAAAACCTACTTTCTCGAACTCCTCCTAGGCCGTTTTTCCGATTTCAACGAAAATTGAACCACATCATCTCCAGACCATGTGGACAAAAAGTTATCCAAAGAAAGTTGATATGTCAAACCGTTTACGAATAACTCGCGAAAGAATCCGACTTAATGGTCGCAAAAATGAAATTGAGGCTTTATCTCCGCAACGCATTAGCGTTTTCTGACCAAACTAGGTGTGTGTTATGTCAATCATGATCTGAGGCTACCTGCAGAGTTTTGGCGCTGTGCCCCCTAGTGGTCAGGAGATATGAAAAAGTTAAATATTTGCTTATAACTTCTGAACGCTTTGGCCAAAAATAATAAAACTGGTCTCTTTAGATTCAGTGCATCATGCCGAGTCGTGCAATACCAAATTTTCCCATATCGGCCATTTTGAGCGTCGGCCATTTTGAATATTGTCATAAATTGCTATATTTAACAAAGATATTGGCGTATCGTTACGAAACTCAATATGTGTCTTCGGCACCTAACCTTGATACGACTCAAAAAGTTTCGAGGCAGCAGCCCCTTGTGGTCAAAAATTATAACCAAATTTACAAATATGCTAATAACTTTTGAGTGCGTTAACCTATGGTAAAACAAATTATCTTTATACGTTCCTTGGGTCAAACCGAGAACACAGATACCAAATTTGTCATAGTCGGCCAAACTTCTTGTCCACCATGTTGTTTTTCTTTAAAAACCTACTTTTTCGAACTCCTCCCAGACCGTTTGTCCAATTTTCACCAAAATTAAACCACATCATCTCCAGACCATCATGACAAAAAGTTATATAAAGAAAGTTGATTCGCCAAACCGTTTACGAATAACTCGCGAAAGAATTCGACACAATGGCCATAGAATTAAAAGCGAGGCTATATCTCCGTAACTCATTAGCATATTCTGACCAAAATAGGTGTGTGTTATGTCAATCATGGTCTGAGGCTACCTGCAGAGTTTTGGCGCTCTGCCCCCTAGTGGTCAGGAGATATTAAAAAACTGACATTTTTGATGATAACTCCTGAACGCTTTGTCTAAAATCATGAAACTGCTGTGTTTAGATCCAGTGGGTCATGCCGTGTCCTGTGATACCAAATTTTCCCATATCGGCCATTTTGAGCGTCTGCCATTTCGATTTTTCTTATAAGATGCTATGTTTAACAAACACATGACTTTAGTGGTCTGTCAGCAATGGTTTACCCAATTGAAAGCAAACTTTGCATGTGTCAATGTCACCACACTCTCAATGTACCACATGAATTGACAATACAATTTGGTTACAGCGCTGCCTGTTGGTTGAATGTGATAAACCATTAAATCGAATTACTAAAGACCGTATTGATGATTTTTCAGCCATTTAGACTTAAGTCATATTGAAATGTCTTTAGATTCTTACTGCCGTTGGTCTGATGATGCCTACCATGTCGGCATGACATTTAATGCCCTCCTTGCGCTTGGCCCCGTGATGGCTGCTAGCAGCTATATTTATTATTATTATTCTTTTTCTTCTGCCATTGAAGTCTATGACAGCCCATAGAACCGTAAGCGGGAAAATGAAAAAAAGTTGGCACACTCATAAAGGAGAGTCCAATCATTGACCATAGCAAAATTGAAGTCTCTAACTCAATCTCTCTAGCGCCACCAACTGTCCAAAGTTGCACTCACGTTTACGTAAATAACTTTTGAACCGTATGTCCTAGAAACAAAATTCTTTTGTCCACTGATTCCTTGGCTCAAGACGATTCGATTGCACCCTATGACGTCATTTTCCGTCATGAAAATTTTCCCGCCATTTTGAATTTTATGAAAAACCTACTTTGTCGAACTCCTCCTAGGCCGTTCGTCCGATGTTCACGAAAATTGAACCACATCATCTCCCGACAATGTGGACAAAACGATATATAAAGAAAGTTGATTCGTCAAACCGTTTACGAATAACTCGCGAAAGAATCTGAGGTAAAAGTCGCCAAAATGAAATTGAGGCTTTATCTCCCCAATGCATTAGCCTTTTCTGACCAAACTAGGTGTGTGTTATGTCAATCATGGTTTGAGGCTACCTGCAGAGTTTTGGCGCTGTGCCCCCTAGTGGTCAGGAGATATGAAAAAGTGAAATATTTGCTTATAACTTCTGAATGCTTTGGCCAAAAATCATAAAACTGGTCTCTTTAGATTCAGTGCATCATGCCGAGTCGTGCGATACCAAATTTTCCCATATCGGCCATTTTGAGCGTCGGCCATTTTGAATATTGTCATAAATTGCTATATTTAACAAAGATATTGGCGTATCGTTACGAAACTCAATATGTGTCTTCGGCACCTAATCTTTATACGACTCAAGAAGTTTCGAGGCAGCACCACCTTGTGGTCAAAAGTTATAACCAAATTTACAAATATGCTAATAACTTTTGAGTGCGTTAACCTATGGTAAAAGAAATTATCTTTATACGTTCCTTGGGTCAAACCAAGAACACAGATACCAAATTTGTCATAGTCGGCCAAACTTCTTGTCCACCATGTTTTTCTTTAAAAACCTACTTTTTCGAACTCCTCCCAGACCGTTTGTCCAATTTTCACCAAAATTAAACCACATCATCTCCAGATGATCATGACAAAAAGTTATCCAAAGAAAGTTGATATGTCAAACCGTTTACGAATAACTCGCGAAAGAATCCGACGTAATGGTCGCAAAAATGAAACTGAGGCTTTCTCTCCGCAACGCATTAGCGTTTTCTGACCAAACTAGGTGTGTGTTATGTCAACCATGGTCTGAGGCTACCTGCAGAGTTTTGGCGCTCTGCCCCCTAGTGGTCAGGAGATATTAAAAAACTGACATTTTTGATTATAACTCCTGAACGCATTGTCTAAAAATCATGAAACTGCTGTCTTTAGATCCAGTGGCTCATGTCGAGTCCTGTGATACCAAATTTTCCCATATCGGCCATTTTGAGCGTCTGCCATTTCGATTTTTCTTATAAGATGCTATGTTTAACAAACACATGACTTTAGTGCTCTGTCAGCAATGGTTTACCCAATTGAAAGCAAACTTTGCATGTGTCAATGTCACAACACTCTCAATGTACCACATGAATTGACACTACAATTTGGTTACAGCGCTGCCTGTTGGTTGAATGTGATAAACCATTAAATCGAAATACTAAAGACCGTATTGTTGATTTTTCAGCCATTTAGACTTAAGTCATATTGAAATGTCTTTAGATTCTTACTGCCGTTGGTCTGATGATGCCAGCCATGTCGGCATGACATTTAATGCCCTCCTTGCGCTTGGCCCCGTGATGGCTGCTAGCAGCTATATTTAGGGGCCAAGCACCGAAGGTGCGAAGGCACCTATTGTTTCTGTTCCGGTTCTTATTATTATTAGGGGCCAAGCACCGAAGGTGCGGAGGCACCTATTGTTTTTGTTCCGGTTCTTATTATTATTATTATTATTATTCTTCTTCTGCCATTGAAGTCTATGACAGCCCATAGAACCGTAAGCGGGAAAATGAAAAAAAGTTGGCACACTCATAAAGGAGAGTCCAATCATTGACCATAGCAAAATTGAAGTCTCTAACTCAATCTCTATAGCGCCACCAACCGTCCAAAGTTGCACTCACGTTTACGTAAATAACTTTTGAACCGTATGTCCTAGAAACAAAATTCTTTTGTCCACTGATTCCTTGGCTCAAGACGATTCGATTGCACCCTATGACGTCATTTTCCGTCATGAAAATTTTCCCGCCATTTTGAATTTTATGAAAAACCTACTTTGTCGAACTCCTCCTAGGCCGTTCGTCCGATCTTCACGAAAATTGAACCACATCATCTCCCGACAATGTGGACAAAACGATATATAAAGAAAGTTGATTCGACAAACCGTTTACGAATAACTCGCGAAAGAATCCGAGGTAAAAGTCGCCAAATTGAAACTGAGGCTTTATCTCCGCAATGCATTAGTCTTTTCTGACCAAACTAGGTGTGTGTTATGTCAATCATGGTCTGAGGCTACCTGCAGAGTTTTGGCGCTCTGCCCCCTAGTGGTCAGGAGTTATGAAAAACTGACTTTTTTGCTTATAACTTCTGAACCCTTTGGCCAAAAAACATGAAACTGGTCTCTTTAGATCCAGTGGGTCATGCCGAGTCCTGTGATACCAAATATTCCCATATCGGCCATTTTGAGCGTCTGCCATTTCGATTTTTCTTATAAGATGCTAAGTTTAACAAACACATGACTTTAGTGCTCTGTCAGCAATGGTTTACCCAATTGAAAGCAAACTTTGCATGTGTCAGTCACCACACTCTCAATGTACCACATGAATTGACACTACAATTTGGTTACAGCGCTGCCTGTTGGTTGAATGTGATAAACCATTAAATCGAAATACTAAAGACCGTATTGTTGATTTTTCAGCCATTTAGACTTAAGTCATATTGAAATGTCTTTAGATTCTTACTGCCGTTGGTCTGATGATGCAAGCCATGTCGGCATAACATGTAATGCCCTCCTTGCGCTTGGCCCCGTGATGGCTGCTAGCAGCTATATTTCTTCATCTTCTTCTTCTTCCGCCATGAAAGTCTATGGCAGCCCATAGAACCGTATGCGGGAAAATGATGAAAGTTGGCACACTCATTAAAGACAGTCCAATCATTGACCATAACAAATTTGAAGTCTCTAACTCAATATCTCTAGCGCCACCAACTGTCCAAAGTTGAACTAACGTTTATGCTAATAACTTTTGAACCGTATGACCTAGAAACAAAATTCTTATGTCCACTGATTCCTTGGCTCAAGACGATTCGATTGCACCCTATGACGTCATTTTCCGTCATGAAATTTTTCCCGCCATTTTGAATTTTATGAAAAACCTACTTTTTCGAACTCCTCCTAGACCGTTTTTCCGATTTCAACGAAAATTGAACCACATCATCTCCAGACCATGTGGACAAAAAGTTATCCAAAGAAAGTTGATATGTCAAACCGTTTACGAATAACTCGCGAAAGAATCCGACGTAATGGTCGCAAAAATGAAATTGATGCTTTATCTCCGCAACACATTAGCGTTTTCTGACCAAACTAGGTGTGTGTTATGTCAATCATGATCTGAGGCTACCTGCAGAGTTTTGGCGCTGTGCCCCCTAGTGGTCAGGAGATATGAAAAAGTTAAATATTTGCTTATAACTTCTGAACGCTTTGGCCAAAAATAATAAAACTGGTCTCATTAGATTCAGTGCATCATGCCGAGTCGTGCGATACCAAATTTTCCCATATCGGCCATTTTGAGCGTCGGCCATTTTGAATATTGTCATAAATTGCTATATTTAACAAAGATATTGGCGTATCGTTACGAAACTCAATATGTGTCTTCGGCACCTAACCTTGATACGACTCAAAAAGTTTCGAGGCAGCACCCCCTTGTGGTCAAAAATTATAACCAAATTTACAAATATGGTAATAACTTTTGAGTGCGTTAACCTATGGTAAAACAAATTATCTTTATACGTTCCTTGGGTCAAACCAAGAACACAGATACCAAATTTGTCATAGTCGGCCAAACTTCTTGTCCACCATGTTGTTTTTCTTTAAAAACCTACTTTTTCGAACTCCTCCCAGACCGTTTGTCCAATTTTCACCAAAATTA
Source organism: Rhodeus uyekii (assembly GCA_037043235.1). Taxonomy (NCBI): domain Eukaryota; kingdom Metazoa; phylum Chordata; class Actinopteri; order Cypriniformes; family Acheilognathidae; genus Rhodeus; species Rhodeus uyekii. Next base: position 1,626,114 of record JAWRVZ010000046.1, read on the forward strand.
AACCACATCATCTCCAGACCATCATGACAAAAAGTTATCCAAAGAAAGTTGATATGTCAAACCGTTTACGAATAACTCGCGAAAGAATCCGACGTAATGGTCGCAAAAATGAAATTGAGGCTTTATCTCCGCAACGCATTAGTGTTTTCTGACCAAACTAGGTGTGTGTTATGTCAATCATGGTCTGAGGCTACCTGCAGAGTTTTGGCGTTCTGCCCCCTAGTGGTCAGGAGATATAAAAAAACTGACATTTTTGATTATAACTCCTGAACGCTTTGTCTAAAAATCATGAAACTGCTGTCTTTAGATCCAGTGGGTCATGCCGAGTCCTGTGATACCAAATTTTCCCATATCGGCCATTTTGAGCGTCTGCCATTTCGATTTTTCTTATAAGATGCTATGTTTAACAAACACATGACTTTAGTGCTCTGTCAGCAATGGTTTACCCAATTGAAAGCAAACTTTGCATGTGTCAATGTCACCACACTCTCAATGTACCACATGAATTGACACTACAATTTGGTTTCAGTGCTGCCTGTTGGTTGAATGTGATAAACCATTAAATCGAATTACTAAAGACCGTATTGTTGATTTTTCAGCCATTTAGACTTAAGTCATATTGAAATGTCTTTAGATTCCTACTGCCGTTGGTCTGATGATGCCAGCCATGTCGGCATGACATTTAATGCCCTCCTTGTGCTTGGCCCCGTGATGGCTGCTAGCAGCTATATTTATTATTCTTTTTCTTGTGCCATGGGAGTCTATGGCAGCCCATAGAACCGTAAACGGGAAAATGAAAAAAATTTGGCACACTCATAAAGGACAGTCCAATCATTGACCATAGCAAAATTGAAGTCTCTAACTCAATCTCTATAGCGCCACCAACTGTCCAAAGTTGCACTCACGTTTACGTAAATAACTTTTGAACCGTATGTCCTAGAAACAAAATTCTTTTGTCAACTGATTCCTTGGCTCAAGACGATTCGATTGCACCCTATGACGTCATTTTCCGTCATGAATATTTTCCCGCCATTTTGAATTTTATGAAAAACCTACTTTTTCGAACTCCTCCTAGGCCGTTTGTCCGATTTTCACGAAAATTGAACCACATCATCTCCAGACCATGGTGACAAAAAGTTATCCAAAGAAAGTTGAAATGTCAAACCGTTTATGAATAACTCACGAAAGAATCCGACGTAATGATCGCAAAAATGAACTTGAGGCTATATCTCCACAACGCATTAGCGTTTTCTGACCAAACTCGGTGTGTGTTATGTCAATCATGGTCTGAGGCTACCTGCAGAGTTTTGGCGCTGTGCCCCCTAGTGGTCAGGAGATATGAAAAAGTGACATTTTTCCTTACAACTCCTGAACGCTTTGTCCAAAAATCTTAAAACTGGTCTCGTTAGATTCAGTGCATCATGCCGAGTCGTGCGATACCAAATTTTCCCATATCGGCCATTTAGAGCGTCGGCCATTTTTAATATTGTCATAAATTGCTATATTTAACAAATGGATTGGCGTATCGTTACGAAACTCAATATGTGTCTTCGGCACCTAACATTGATATGGCACAAAAAGTTTGGGGGCAGCGCCACCTTGTGGTCAAAAGTTATAACCAAATTTACAAATATGCTAATAACTTTTGATGACGTTAACCTATTGTAAAACAAATGGTCTTAATGTGTTCATTGGGTCAAGCCGAGACCATAGATACCAAATATGTCATATTCGGCCAAACCTCCGATTTGCCATGTTATTTTTCTTTAAAAACCTACTTTTTCGAACTCCTCCCAGACCGTTTGTCCAATTTTCACCAAAATTGAACCACATCATCTCCAGACCATCATGACAAAAACTTATCCAAAGAAAGTTGATATGTCAAACCGTTTACGAATAACTCGCGAAAGAATCCGACGTAATGGTCGCAAAATTGAAATTGAGGCTTTATCTCCGCAACGCATTAGCGTTTTCTGACCAAACTAGGTGTGTGTTATGTCAAACATGGTCTGAGGCTACCTGCAGAGTTTTGGCGCTCTGCCCCCTAGTGGTCAGGATATATTAAAAAACTGACTTTTTTGATTATAACTCCTGAACCCTTTGGCCAAAAATCATGAAACTGGTCTCTTTAGATCCAGTGGGTCATGCCGAGTCCTGTGATACCAAATTTTCCCATATCGGCCATTTTGAGCGTCTGCCATTTCGATTTTTCTTATAAGATTCTATGTTTAACAAACACATGACTTTAGTGCTCTGTCAGCAATGGTTTACCCAATGGAAAGCAAACTTTGCATGTGGCAATGTCACCACACTCTCAATGTACCACATGAATTGACACTACATTTTGGTTACAGCGCTGCCTGTTGGTTGAATGTGATACACCATTAAATCGAAATACTAAAGACCGTATTGTTGATTTTTCAGCCATTTGGACTTAAGTCATATTGAAATGTATTTAGATTCTTACTGCCGTTGGTCTGATGATGCCAGCCATGTCGGCATGACATTTAATGCCCTCCTTGCGCTTGGCCCCGTGATGGCTGCTAGCAGCTATATTTAGGGGCCAAGCACCGAAGGTGCGGAGGCACCTATTGTTTTTGTTCCGGTTCTTATTATTAGGGGCCAAGCACCGAAGGTGCGGAGGCACCTATTGTTTTTGTTCCGGTTCTTTATTATTATTCTTCTTCTTCTTCCGTCATTGAAGTCTATGACAGCCCATAGAACCGTAAGCGGGAAAATGAAAAAAAGTTGGCACACTCATAAAGGAGAGTCTAATCATTGACCATAGCAAAATTGAAGTCTCTAACTCAATCTCTCTACCGCCACCAACTGTCCAAAGTTGCACTCACGTTTACGTAAATAACTTTTGAACCGTATGTCCTAGAAACAAAATTCTTTTGTCCACTGATTCCTTGGCTCAAGACGATTCGATTGCACCCTATGACGTCATTTTCCGTCATGAAAATTTTCCCGCCATTTTGAATTTTATGAAAAACCTACTTTTTCGAACTCCTCCTAGGCCGTTCGTCCGATGTTCACGAAAATTGAACCACATCATCTCCTGACAATGTGGACAAAACGATATATAAACAAAGTTGATTCGTCAAACCGTTTACGAATAACTCGTGAAAGAATCTGAGGTAAAAGTCGCCAAAATGAAATTGAGGCTTTATCTCCCCAATGCATTAGCCTTTTCTGACCAAACTAGGTGTGTGTTATGTCAATCATGGTTTGAGGCTACCTGCAGAGTTTTGGCGCTGTGCCCCCTAGTGGTCAGGAGTTATCAAAAACTGACTTTTTTGCTTATAACTTCTGAACCCTTTGGCCAAAAATCATGAAACTGGTCTCTTTAGATCCAGTGGGTCATGCCGAGTCCTGTGATACCAAATATTCCCATATCGGCCATTTTGAGCGTCTGCCATTTCGATTTTTCTTATAAGATGCTATGTTTAACAAACACTTGACTTTAGTGCTCTGTCAGCAATGGTTTACCCAATTGAAAGCAAACTTTGCATGTGTCAATGTCACCACACTCTCAATGTACCACACACTACAATTTGGTTACAGCGCTGCCTGTTGGTTGAATGCGATAAACCATTAAATCGAATTGCTAAAGACCGTATTGTTGGTTTTTCAGCCATTTAGACTTAAGCCATATTGAAATGTCTTTAGATTTTTACTGCCGTTGGTCTGATGATGCCAGTCATGTCGGCATGACATTTAATGCCCTCCTTGCGCTTGGCCCCGTGATGGCTGCTAGCAGCTATATTTATTATTATTATTATTCTTCTTCTGCCATTGAAGTCTATGACAGCCCATAGAACCGTAAGCGGGAAAATGAAAAAAAGTTGGCACACTCATAAAGGAGAGTCTAATCATTGACCATAGCAAAATTGAAGTCTCTAACTCAATCTCTCTACCGCCACCAACTGTCCAAAGTTGCACTCACGTTTACGTAAATAACTTTTGAACCGTATGTCCTAGAAACAAAATTCTTTTGTCCACTGATTCCTTGGCTCAAGACGATTCGATTGCACCCTATGACGTCATTTTCCGTCATGAAAATTTTCCCGCCATTTTGAATTTTATGAAAAACCTACTTTGTCGAACTCCTCCTAGGCCGTTCGTCCGATGTTCACGAAAATTGAACCACATCATCTCCTGACAATGTGGACAAAACGATATATAAACAAAGTTGATTCGTCAAACCGTTTACGAATAACTTGTGAAAGAATCTGAGGTAAAAGTCGCCAAAATGAAATTGAGGCTTTATCTCCCCAATGCATTAGCCTTTTCTGACCAAACTAGGTGTGTGTTATGTCAATCATGGTTTGAGGCTACCTGCAGAGTTTTGGCGCTGTGCCCCCTAGTGGTCAGGAGTTATCAAAAACTGACTTTTTTGCTTATAACTTCTGAACCCTTTGGCCAAAAATCATGAAACTGGTCTCTTTAGATCCAGTGGGTCATGCCGAGTCCTATGATACCAAATATTCCCATATCGGCCATTTTGAGCGTCTGCCATTTCGATTTTTCTTATAAGATGCTATGTTTAACAAACACATGACTTTAGTGCTCTGTCAGCAATGGTTTACCCAATTGAAAGCAAACTTTGCATGTGTCAATGTCACCACACTCTCAATGTACCACACACTACAATTTGGTTACAGCGCTGCCTGTTGGTTGAATGCGATAAACCATTAAATCGAATTGCTAAAGACCGTATTGTTGGTTTTTCAGCCATTTAGACTTAAGCCATATTGAAATGTCTTTAGATTTTTACTGCCGTTGGTCTGATGATGCCAGTCATGTCGGCATGACATTTAATGCCCTCCTTGCGCTTGGCCCCGTGATGGCTGCTAGCAGCTATATTTATTATTATTATTCTTCTTCTGCCATTGAAGTCTATGACAGCCCATAGAACCGTAAGCGGGAAAATGAAAAAAAGTTGGCACACTCATAAAGGAGAGTCCAATCATTGACCATAGCAAAATTGAAGTCTCTAACTCAATCTCTATAGCGCCACCAACCGTCCAAAGTTGCACTCACGTTTACGTAAATAACTTTTGAACCGTATGTCCTAGAAACAAAATTCTTTTGTCCACTGATTCCTTGGCTCAAGACGATTCGATTGCACCCTATGACGTCATTTTCCGTCATGAAAATTTTCCCGCCATTTTGAATTTTATGAAAAACCTACTTTGTCGAACTCCTCCTAGGCCGTTCGTCCGATCTTCACGAAAATTGAACCACATCATCTCCCGACAATGTGGACAAAACGATATATAAAGAAAGTTGATTCGACAAACCGTTTACGAATAACTCGCGAAAGAATCCGAGGTAAAAGTCGCCAAATTGAAACTGAGGCTTTATCTCCGCAATGCATTAGTCTTTTCTGACCAAACTAGGTGTGTGTTATGTCAATCATGGTCTGAGGCTACCTGCAGAGTTTTGGCGCTCTGCCCCCTAGTGGTCAGGAGTTATGAAAAACTGACTTTTTTGCTTATAACTTCTGAACCCTTTGGCCAAAAAACATGAAACTGGTCTCTTTAGATCCAGTGGGTCATGCCGAGTCCTGTGATACCAAATATTCCCATATCGGCCATTTTGAGCGTCTGCCATTTCGATTTTTCTTATAAGATGCTAAGTTTAACAAACACATGACTTTAGTGCTCTGTCAGCAATGGTTTACCCAATTGAAAGCAAACTTTGCATGTGTCAGTCACCACACTCTCAATGTACCACATGAATTGACACTACAATTTGGTTACAGCGCTGCCTGTTGGTTGAATGTGATAAACCATTAAATCGAAATACTAAAGACCGTATTGTTGATTTTTCAGCCATTTAGACTTAAGTCATATTGAAATGTCTTTAGATTCTTACTGCCGTTGGTCTGATGATGCAAGCCATGTCGGCATAACATGTAATGCCCTCCTTGCGCTTGGCCCCGTGATGGCTGCTAGCAGCTATATTTATTATTCTTTTTCTTGTGCCATGGGAGTCTATGGCAGCCCATAGAACCGTAAACGGGAAAATGAAAAAAAGTTGGCACACTCATTAAGGACAGTCCAATCATTGACCATAGCAAAATTGAAGTCTCTAACTCAATCTCTATAGCGCCACCAACTGTCCAAAGTTGCACTCACGTTTACGTTAATAACTTTTGAACCGTATGTCCTAGAAACAAAATTCTTTTGTCAACTGATTCCTTGGCTCAAGACGATTCGATTGCACCATATGACGTCATTTTCCGTCATGAATATTTTCCCGCCATTTTGAATTTTATGAAAAACCTACTTTTTCGAACTCCTCCTAGGCCGTTTGTCCGATTTTCACGAAAATTGAACCACATCATCTCCAGACCATGGTGACAAAAAGTTATCCAAAGAAAGTTGAAATGTCAAACCGTTTATGAATAACTCACGAAAGAATCCGACGTAATGATCGCAAAAATGAACTTGAGGCTCTATCTCCACAACGCATTAGCGTTTTCTGACCAAACTCGGTGTTTGTTATGTCAATCATGGTCTGAGGCTACCTGCTGAGTTTTGGCGCTGTGCCCCCTAGTGGTCAGGAGATATGAAAAAGTGACATTTTTCCTTACAACTCCTGAACGCTTTGTCCAAAAATCATAAAACTGGTCTCGTTAGATTCAGTGCATCATGCCGAGTCGTGCGATACCAAATTTTCCCATATCGGCCATTTAGAGCGTCGGCCATTTTGAATATTGTCATAAATTGCTATATTTAACAAATGGATTGGCGTATCGTTACGAAACTCAATATGTGTCTTCGGCACCTAACCTTGATACGGCACAAAATGTTTGGGAGCAGCGCCACCTTGTGGTCAAAAGTTATAACTAAATTTACAAATATGCTAATAACTTTTGATGACGTTAACCTATTGTAAAACAAATGGTCTTAATGTGTTCATTGGGTCAAGCCGAGACCATAGATACCAAATATGTCATATTCGGCCAAATCTCCGATTTGCCATGATATTTTTCTATAAAAACCTACTTTTTCGAACTCCTCCCAGACCGTTTGTCCAATTTTCACCAAAATTGAACCACATCATCTCCAGACCATCATGACAAAAAGTTATCCAAAGAAAGTTGATATGTCAAACCGTTTACGAATAACTCGCGAAAGAATCCAACGTAATGGTTGCAAAAATGAAATTGAGACTTTATCTCCGCAACGCATTAGCGTTTTCTGACCAAACTAGGTGTGTATTATGTCAATCATGGTCTGAGGCTACCTGCAGAGTTTTGGTGCTCTGCCCCCTAGTGGTCAGGAGATATTAAAAAACTGACTTTTTTGATTATAACTCCTGAACCCTTTGGCCAAAAATCATGAAACTGGTCTCTTTAGATCCAGTGGGTCATGCCGAGTCCTGTGATACCAAATTTTCCCATATCGGCCATTTTGAGCGTCTGCCATTTCGATTTTTCTTATAAGATTCTATGTTTAACAAACACATGACTTTAGTGCTCTGTCAGCAATGGTTTACCCAATTGAAAGCAAACTTTGCATGTGTCAATGTCACCACACTCTCAATGTACCACATGAATTGACACTACAATGTGGTTACAGCGCTGCCTGTTGGTTGAATGTGATAAACCATTAAATCGAATTACTAAAGACCGTATTGTTGATTTTTCAGCCATTTAGACTTAAGTCATATTGAAATGTCTTTAGATTCTTACTGCCGTTGGTCTGATGATGCCAGCCATGTCGGCATGACATTTAATGCCCTCCTTGCGCTTGGCCCCGTGATGGCTGCTAGCAGCTATATTTATTAGGGGCCAAGCACCGAAGGTGCGGAGGCACCTATTGTTTTTGTTCCGGTTCTTTATTATTATTCTTCTTCTTCTTCCGTCATTGAAGTCTATGACAGCCCATAGAACCGTAAGCGGGAAAATGAAAAAAAGTTGGCACACTCATAAAGGACAGTCCAATCATTGACCATAGCAAAATTGAAGTCTCTAACTCAATATCTCTAGCGCCACCAACTGTCCAAAGTTGAACTAACGTTTATGCTAATAACTTTTGAACCGTATGACCTAGAAACAAAATTCTTATGTCCACTGATTCCTTGGCTCAAGACGATTCGATTGCACCCTATGACGTCATTTTCCGTCATTAAATTTTTCCCGCCATTTTGAATTTTATGAAAAACCTACTTTTTCGAACTCCTCCTAGGCCGTTTTTCCGATTTCAACGAAAATTGAACCACATCATCTCCAGACAAGGTGGACAAAAAGTTATCCAAAGAAAGTTGATATGTCAAACCGTTTACGAATGATTTGTGAAAGAATCCGACGTAACGGTCGCAAAAATGAAATTGAGCCTTTATCTCCGCAACGCATTAGCGTTTTCTGACCAAACTAGGTGTGTGTTATGTCAATCATGATCTGAGGCTACCTGCAGAGTTTTGGCGCTGTGCCCCCTAGTGGTCAGGAGATATGAAAAAGTTAAATATTTGCTTATAACTTCTGAACGCTTTGGCCAAAAATAATAAAACTGGTCTCTTTAGATTCAGTGCATCATGCCGAGTCGTATGATACCAAATTTTCCCACATCGGCCATTTTGAGCGTTGGCCATTTTGAATATTGTCATAAATTGCTATATTTAACAAAGATATTGGCGTATCGTTACGAAACTCAATATGTGTCTTCGGCACCTAACCTTGATACGACTCAAAAAGTTTCGAGGCAGCACCACCTTGTGGTCAAAAGTTATAACCAAATTTACAAATATGCTAATAACCTTTGAGTACGTTAACCTATGGTAAAACAAATTATCTTTATACGTTCCTTGGGTCAAACCGAAAACACAGATACCAAATTTGTCATAGTCGGCCAAACTTCCTGTCCACCATGTTGTTTTTCTTTAAAAACCTACTTTTTCGAACTCCTCCCAGACCGTTTGTCCAATTTTCACCAAAATTAAACCACATCATGTCCAGACCATCGTGACAAAAACTTATATAAAGAAAGTTGATTCGCCAAACCGTTTATGAATAACTCGCGAAAGAATTCGACACAATGGCCATAGAATTGAAAGCGAGGCTATATCTCCGTAACTCATTAGCGTATTCTGACCAAAATAGTTGTGTGTTATGTCAATCATGGTCTGAGGCTACCTGCAGAGTTTTGGCGCTCTGCCCCCTAGTGGTCAGGAGATATTAAAAAACTGACATTTTGGATTATAACTCCTGAACGCTTTGTCTAAAAATCATGAAACTGCTGTCTTTAGATCCAGTGGGTCATGCCGAGTCCTGTGATACCAAATTTTCCCATATCGGCCATTTTGAGCGTCTGCCATTTCGATTTTTCTTATAAGATGCTATGTTTAACAAACACATGACTTTAGTGCTCTGTCAGCAATGGTTTACCCAATTGAAAGCAAACTTTGCATGTGTCAATGTCACCACACTCTCAATGTACCACATGAATTGACACTACAATTTGGTTACAGCGCTGCCTGTTGGTTGAATGTGATAAACCATTAAATCGAAATACTAAAGACCGTATTGTTGATTTTTCAGCCATTTAGACTTAAGTCATATTGAAATGTCTTTAGATTCTTACTGCCGTTGGTCTGATGATGCCAGCCATGTCGGCATGACATTTAATGCCCTCCTTGCGCTTGGCCCCGTGATGGCTGCTAGCAGCTATATTTAGGGGCCAAGCACCGAAGGTGCGGAGGCACCTATTGTTTTTGTTCCGGTTCTTATTATTATTATTAGGGGCCAAGCACCGAAGGTGCGGAGGCACCTATTGTTTTTGTTCCGGTTCTTATTATTATTATTATTATTATTCTTCTTCTGCCATTGAAGTCTATGACAGCCCATAGAACCGTAAGCGGGAAAATGAAAAAAAGTTGGCACACTGATAAAGGAGAGTCCAATCATTGACCATAGCAAAATTGAAGTCTCTAACTCAATCTCTCTAGCGCCACCAACTGTCCAAAGTTGCACTCACGTTTACGTAAATAACTTTTGAACCGTATGTCCTAGAAACAAAATTCTTTTGTCCACTGATTCCTTGGCTCAAGACGATTCGATTGCACCCTATGACGTCATTTTCCGTCATGAAGATTTTCCCGCCATTTTGAATTTTATGAAAAACCTACTTTGTCGAACTCCTCCTAGGCCGTTCGTCCGATGTTCACGAAAATTGAACCACATCATCTCCCGACAATGTGGACAAAACGATATATAAAGAAAGTTGATTCGTCAAACCGTTTACGAATAACTCGCGAAAGAATCTGAGGTAAAAGTCGCCAAAATGAAATTGAGGCTTTATCTCCCCAATGCATTAGCCTTTTCTGACCAAACTAGGTGTGTGTTATGTCAATCATGGTTTGAGGCTACCTGCAGAGTTTTGGCGCTGTGCCCCCTAGTGGTCAGGAGTTATCAAAAACTGACTTTTTTGCTTATAACTTCTGAACCCTTTGGCCAAAAATCATGAAACTGGTCTCTTTAGATCCAGTGGGTCATGCCGAGTCCTGTGATAGCAAATATTCCCATATCGGGCATTTTGAGCGTCTGCCATTTCGATTTTTCTTATAAGATGCTATGTTTAACAAACACATGACTTTAGTGCTCTGTCAGCCATGGTTTACCCAATTTACCCAATGTACCACATGAATTGACACTACAATTTGGTTACAGCGCTGCCTGTTGGTCGAACGTGATAAACCATTAAATCGAACTACTAAAGACCGTATTGTTGATTTTTCAGCCATTTAGACTTAAGTCATATTGAAATGTCTTTAGATTCTTACTGCCGTTGGTCTGATGATGCCAGCCATGTCGGCATGACATTTAATGCCCTCCTTGCGCTTGGCCCCGTGATGGCTGCTAGCAGCTATATTTATTATTCTTTTTCTTCTGCCATTGAAGTCTATGACAGCCCATAGAACCGTAAGCGGGAAAATGAAAAAAAGTTGGCACACTCATAAAGGAGAGTCCAATCATTGACCATAGCAAAATTGAAGTCTCTAACTCAATCTCTCTAGCGCCACCAACTGTCCAAAGTTGCACTCACGTTTACGTAAATAACTTTTGAACCGTATGTCCTAGAAACAAAATTCTTTTGTCCACTGATTCCTTGGCTCAAGACGATTCGATTGCACCCTATGACGTCATTTTCCGTCATGAAAATTTTCCCGCCATTTTGAATTTTATGAAAAACCTACTTTGTCGAACTCCTCCTAGGCCGTTCGTCCGATGTTCACGAAAATTGAACCACATCATCTCCCGACAATGTGGACAAAACGATATATAAAGAAAGTTGATTCGTCAAACCGTTTACGAATAACTCGCGAAAGAATCTGAGGTAAAAGTCGCCAAAATGAAATTGAGGCTTTATCTCCCCAATGCATTAGCCTTTTCTGACCAAACTAGGTGTGTGTTATGTCAATCATGGTTTGAGGCTACCTGCAGAGTTTTGGCGCTGTGCCCCCTAGTGGTCAGGAGATATGAAAAAGTGAAATATTTGCTTATAACTTCTGAATGCTTTGGCCAAAAATCATAAAACTGGTCTCTTTAGATTCAGTGCATCATGCCGAGTCGTGCGATACCAAATTTTCCCATATCGGCCATTTTGAGCGTCGGCCATTTTGAATATTGTCATAAATTGCTATATTTAACAAAGATATTGGCGTATCGTTACGAAACTCAATATGTGTCTTCGGCACCTAATCTTTATACGACTCAAGAAGTTTCGAGGCAGCACCACCTTGTGGTCAAAAGTTATAACCAAATTTACAAATATGCTAATAACTTTTGAGTGCGTTAACCTATGGTAAAAGAAATTATCTTTATACGTTCCTTGGGTCAAACCAAGAACACAGATACCAAATTTGTCATAGTCGGCCAAACTTCTTGTCCACCATGTTTTTCTTTAAAAACCTACTTTTTCGAACTCCTCCCAGACCGTTTGTCCAATTTTCACCAAAATTAAACCACATCATCTCCAGATGATCATGACAAAAAGTTATCCAAAGAAAGTTGATATGTCAAACCGTTTACGAATAACTCGCGAAAGAATCCGACGTAATGGTCGCAAAAATGAAACTGAGGCTTTCTCTCCGCAACGCATTAGCGTTTTCTGACCAAACTAGGTGTGTGTTATGTCAACCATGGTCTGAGGCTACCTGCAGAGTTTTGGCGCTCTGCCCCCTAGTGGTCAGGAGATATTAAAAAACTGACATTTTTGATTATAACTCCTGAACGCATTGTCTAAAAATCATGAAACTGCTGTCTTTAGATCCAGTGGCTCATGTCGAGTCCTGTGATACCAAATTTTCCCATATCGGCCATTTTGAGCGTCTGCCATTTCGATTTTTCTTATAAGATGCTATGTTTAACAAACACATGACTTTAGTGCTCTGTCAGCAATGGTTTACCCAATTGAAAGCAAACTTTGCATGTGTCAATGTCACAACACTCTCAATGTACCACATGAATTGACACTACAATTTGGTTACAGCGCTGCCTGTTGGTTGAATGTGATAAACCATTAAATCGAAATACTAAAGACCGTATTGTTGATTTTTCAGCCATTTAGACTTAAGTCATATTGAAATGTCTTTAGATTCTTACTGCCGTTGGTCTGATGATGCCAGCCATGTCGGCATGACATTTAATGCCCTCCTTGCGCTTGGCCCCGTGATGGCTGCTAGCAGCTATATTTAGGGGCCAAGCACCGAAGGTGCGGAGGCACCTATTGTTTTTGTTCCGGTTCTTATTATTATTCTTTTTCTTGTGCCATGGGAGTCTATGGCAGCCCATAGAACCGTAAACGGGAAAATGAAAAAAAGTTGGCACACTCATTAAGGACAGTCCAATCATTGACCATAGCAAAATTGAAGTCTCTAACTCAATCTCTATAGCGCCACTAACTGTCCAAAGTTGCACTCACGTTTACGTTAATAACTTTTGAACCGTATGTCCTAGAAACAAAATTTTTATGTCCACTGATTCCTTGGCTCAAGACGATTCGATTGCACCATATGACGTCATTTTCCGTCATGAATATTTTCCCGCCATTTTGAATTTTATGAAAAACCTACTTTTTCGAACTCCTCCTAGGCCGTTTGTCCGATTTTCACGAAAATTGAACCACATCATCTCCAGACCATGGTGACAAAAAGTTATCCAAAGAAAGTTGAAATGTCAAACCGTTTATGAATAACTCACGAAAGAATCCGACGTAATGATCGCAAAAATGAACTTGAGGCTATATCTCCACAACGCATTAGCGTTTTCTGACCAAACTCGGTGTGTGTTATGTCAATCATGGTCTGAGGCTACCTGCAGAGTTTTGGCGCTGTGCCCCCTAGTGGTCAGGAGATATGAAAAAGTGACATTTTTCCTTACAACTCCTGAACGCTTTGTCCAAAAATCTTAAAACTGGTCTCGTTAGATTCAGTGCATCATGCCGAGTCGTGCGATACCAAATTTTCCCATATCGGCCATTTAGAGCGTCGGCCATTTTGAATATTGTCATAAATTGCTATATTTAACAAATGGATTAGCGTATCGTTACGAAACTCAATATGTGTCTTTGGCACCTAACATTGATACGGCACAAAAAGTTTGGGGGCAGCGCCACCTTGTGGTCAAAAGTTATAACCAAATTTACAAATATGCTAATAACTTTTGATGACGTTAACCTATTGTAAAACAAATGGTCTTAATGTGTTCATTGGGTCAAGCCGAGACCATAGATACCAAATATGTCATATTCGGCCAAACCTCCGATTTGCCATGTTATTTTTCTTTAAAAACCTACTTTTTCGAACTCCTCCCAGACCGTTTGTCCAATTTTCACCAAAATTGAACCACATCATCTCCAGACCATCATGACCAAAAGTTATCCAAAGAAAGTTGATATGTCAAACCGTTTACGAATAACTCGCGAAAGAATCCAACGTAATGGTCGCAAAAATGAAATTGAGGCTTTATCTCCGCAACGCATTAGCGTTTTCTGACCAAACTAGGTGTGTGTTATGTCAATCATGGTCTGAGGCTACCTGCAGAGTTTTGGCGCTCTGCCCCCTAGTGGTCAGGAGATATTAAAAAACTGACTTTTTTTATTATAACTCCTGAACCCTTTGGCCAAAAATCATGAAACTGGTCTCTTTAGATCCAGTGGGTCATGCCGAGTCCTGTGATACCAAATTTTCCCATATCGGCCATTTTGAGCGTCTGCCATTTCGATTTTTCTTATAAGATTCTTTGTTTAACAAACACATGGCTTTAGTGGTCTGTCAGCAATGGTTTACCCAATTGAAAGCAAACTTTGCATGTGTCAATGTCACCACACTCTCAATGTACCACATGAATTGACACTACAATTTGGTTACAGCGCTGCCTGTTGATTGAATGTGATAAACCATTAAATCGAAATACTAAAGACCGTATTGTTGATTTTTCAGCCATTTAGACTTAAGTCATATTGAAATGTCTTTAGATTCTTACTGCCGTTGGTCTGATGACGCCAGCCATGTCGGCATGACATTTAATGCCCTCCTTGCGCTTGGCCCCGTGATGGCTGCTAGCAGCTATATTTAGGGGCCAAGCACCGAAGGTGCGAAGGCACCTATTGTTTCTGTTCCGGTTCTTATTATTATTCTTCATCTTCTTCTTCCGCCATGAAAGTCTATGGCAGCCCATAGAACCGTATGCGGGAAAATGATGAAAGTTGGCACACTCATTAAAGACAGTCCAATCATTGACCATAACAAATTTGAAGTCTCTAACTCAATATCTCTAGCGCCACCAACTGTCCAAAGTTGAACTAACATTTATGCTAATAACTTTTGAACCGTATGACCTAGAAACAAAATTCTTATGTCCACTGATTCCTTGGCTCAAGACGATTCGATTGCACCCTATGACGTCATTTTCCGTCATGAAATTTTTCCCGCCATTTTGAATTTTATGAAAAACCTACTTTTTCGAACTCCTCCTAGACCGTTTTTCCGATTTCAACGAAAATTGAACCACATCATCTCCAGACAATGTGGACAAAAAGTTATCCAAAGAAAGTTGATATGTCAAACCGTTTACGAATAACTCGCGAAAGAATCCGACGTAATGGTCGCAAAAATGAAATTGAGGCTTTATCTCCGCAACGCATTAGCGTTTTCTGACCAAACTAGGTGTGTGTTATGTCAATCATGATCTGAGGCTACCTGCAGAGTTTTGGCGCTGTGCCCCCTAGTGGTCAGGAGATATGAAAAAGTTAAATATTTGCTTATAACTTCTGAACGCTTTGGCCAAAAATAATAAAACTGGTCTCTTTAGATTCAGTGCATCATGCCGAGTCGTGCGATACCAAATTTTCCCATATCGGCCATTTTGAGCGTCGGCCATTTTGAATATTGTCATAAATTGCTATATTTAACAAAGATATTGGCGTATCGTTACGAAACTCAATATGTGTCTTCGGCACCTAACCTTGATACGACTCAAAAAGTTTCGAGGCAGCACCCCCCTTGTGGTCAAAAATTATAACCAAATTTACAAATATGGTAATAACTTTTGAGCGTGTTAACCTATGGTAAAACAAATTATCTTTATACGTTCCTTGGGTCAAACCAAGAACACAGATACCAAATTTGTCATAGTCGGCCAAACTTCTTGTCCACCATGTTGTTTTTCTTTAAAAACCTACTTTTTCGAACTCCTCCCAGACCGTTTGTCCAATTTTCACCAAAATTAAACCACATCATCTCCAGACCATCATGACAAAAAGTTATCCAAAGAAAGTTGATATGTCAAACCGTTTACGAATAACTCGCGAAAGAATCCGACGTAATGGTCGCAAAAATGAAATTGAGGCTTTATCTCCGCAACGCATTAGTGTTTTCTGACCAAACTAGGTGTGTGTTATGTCAATCATGGTCTGAGGCTACCTGCAGAGTTTTGGCGTTCTGCCCCCTAGTGGTCAGGAGATATAAAAAAACTGACATTTTTGATTATAACTCCTGAACGCTTTGTCTAAAAATCATGAAACTGCTGTCTTTAGATCCAGTGGGTCATGCCGAGTCCTGTGATACCAAATTTTCCCATATCGGCCATTTTGAGCGTCTGCCATTTCGATTTTTCTTATAAGATGCTATGTTTAACAAACACATGACTTTAGTGCTCTGTCAGCAATGGTTTACCCAATTGAAAGCAAACTTTGCATGTGTCAATGTCACCACACTCTCAATGTACCACATGAATTGACACTACAATTTGGTTTCAGTGCTGCCTGTTGGTTGAATGTGATAAACCATTAAATCGAATTACTAAAGACCGTATTGTTGATTTTTCAGCCATTTAGACTTAAGTCATATTGAATATCTTTAGATTCCTACTGCCGTTGGTCTGATGATGCCAGCCATGTCGGCATGACATTTAATGCCCTCCTTGTGCTTGGCCCCGTGATGGCTGCTAGCAGCTATATTTAGGGGCCAAGCACCGAAGGTGCGAAGGCACCTATTGTTTCTGTTCCGGTTCTTATTATTAGGGGCCAAGCACCGAAGGTGCGGAGGCACCTATTGTTTTTGTTCCGGTTCTTATTATTAGGGGCCAAGCACCGAAGGTGCGGAGGCACCTATTGTTTTTGTTCCGGTTCTTATTATTATTATTATTATTCTTTTTCTTCTGCCATTGAAGTCTATGACAGCCCATAGAACCGTAAGCGGGAAAATGAAAAAAAGTTGGCACACTCATAAAGGACAGTCCAATCATTGACCATAGCAAAATTGAAGTCTATAACTCAATCTCTAAAGCGCCACCAACTGTCCAAAGTTGCACTCACATTTACGTAAATAACTTTTGAACCGTATGTCCTAGAAACAAAATTCTTTTGTCCACTGATTCCTTGGCTCAAGACGATTCGATTGCACCATATGACGTCATTTTCCGTCATGAAAATTTTCCCGCCATTTTGAATTTTATGAAAAACCTACTCTTTCGAACTCCTCCTAGGCCGTTCGTCCGATTTTCACGAAAATTGAACCACATCATCTCCAGACAATGTGGACAAAACGATATATAAAGAAAGTTGATTCGTCAAACCGTTTACGAATAACTTGCGAAAGAATCTGAGGTAAAAGTCGCCAAAATGAAATTGAGGCTTTATCTCCGCAATGCATTAGCCTTTTCTGACCAAACTAGGTGTGTGTTATGTCAATCATGGTCTGAGGCTACCTGAAGAGTTTTGGCGCTGTGCCCCCTAGTGGTCAGGAGATATGAAAAAGTTAAATATTTGCTTATAACTTCTGAACGCTTTGGCCAAAAATAATAAAACTGGTCTCTTTAGATTCAGTGCATCATGCCGAGTCGTGCGATACCAAATTTTCCCATATCGGCCATTTTGAGCGTCGGCCATTTTGAATATTGTCATAAATTGCTATATTTAACAAAGATATTGGCGTATCGTTACGAAACTCAATATGTGTCTTCGGCACCTAACCTTGATACGACTCAAAAAGTTTTGAGGCAGCACCACCTTGTGGTCAAAAGTTATAACCAAATTTACAAATATGCTAATAACTTTTGAGTACGTTAACCTATGGTAAAACAAATTATCTTTATACGTTCCTTGGGTCAAACCGAGAACACAGATACCAAATTTGTCATAGTCGGCCAAACTTCCTGTCCACCATGTTGTTTTTCTTTAAAAACCTACTTTTTTGAACTCCTCCCAGACCGTTTGTCCAATTTTCACCAAAATTAAACCACATCATCTCCAGACCATCATGACAAAACGGTATATAAACAAAGTTGATTCGCCAAACCGTTTACGAATAACTCGTGAAAGAATCTGAGGTAAAAGTCGCCAAAATGAAATTGAGGCTTTATCTCCGCAATGCATTAGCCTTTTCTGACCAAACTAGGTGTGTGTTATGTCAATCATGGTCTGAGGCTACCTGCAGAGTTTTGGCGCTCTGCCCCCTAGTGGTCAGGAGATATAAAAAACTGACATTTTTGATTATAACTCCTGAACGCTTTGTCTAAAAATCATGAAACTGCTGTCTTTAGATCCAGTGGGTCATGCCGAGTCCTGTGATACCAAATTTTCCTATATCGGCCATTTTGAGCGTCTGCCATTTTGATTTTTCTTATAAGATGCTATGTTTAACAAACACATGACTTTAGTGCTCTGTCAGCAATGGTTTACCCAATTGAAAGCAAACTTTGCATGTGTCAATGTCACCACACTCTCAATATACCACATGAATTGACACTACAATTTGGTTTCAGTGCTGCCTGTTGGTTGAATGTGATAAACCATTAAATCGAATTACTAAAGACCGTATTGTTGATTTTTCAGCCATTTAGACTTAAGTCATATTGAAATGTCTTTAGATTCCTACTGCCGTTGGTCTGATGATGCCAGCCATGTCGGCATGACATTTAATGCCCTCCTTACGCTTGGCCCCGTGATGGCTGCTAGCAGCTATATTTATTATTATTATTCTTTTTCTTCTGCCATTGAAGTCTATGACAGCCCATAGAACCGTAAGCGGGAAAATGAAAAAAAGTTGGCACACTCATAAAGGACAGTCCAATCATTGACCATAGCAAAATTGAAGTCTCTAACTCAATCTCTATAGCGCCACCAACTGTCCAAAGTTGCACTCACGTTTACGTAAATAACTTTTGAACCGTATGTCCTAGAAACAAAATTCTTTCGTCCACTAATTCCTTGGCTCAAGACGATTCGATTGCACCCTATGACGTCATTTTCCGTCATGAAAATTTTCCCGCCATTTTGAATTTTTTGAAAAACCTACTTTTTCGTACTCCTCCTAGGCCGTTCGTCCGATTTTCACGAAAATTGAACCATATCATCTCCAGACAATGTGGACAAAACGATATATAAAGAAAGTTGATTCGTCAAACCGTTTACGAATAACTTGCGAAAGAATCCGAGGTAAAAGTCGCCAAAATGAAATTGAGGCTTTATCTCCGCAATGCATTAGCCTTTTCTGACCAAACTAGGTGTGTATAATGTCAATCATTGTCTGAGGCTACCTGCAGAGTTTTGGCACTGTGCCCCCTAGTGGTCAGGAGATATTAAAAAACTGACCTTTTTGATTATAACTCCTGAACGCTTTGTCTAAAAATCATGAAACTGGTCTCTTTAGATCCAGTGGGTCATGCCGAGTCCTGTGATACCAAATTTTCCCATATCGGCCATTTTCAGCGTCGGATATTTAGAATTTTGTCATGAAATGCTATGCTTAAACACATGACTTTAAAGCAGTATGTCAGCAATGCTTTACCCTATTGACACCAAACTTTGCATGTGTCAATGTCACCACACTCTCAATGTACCACATGAATTGACACTACAATTTGGTT
The DNA here is from genome assembly GCA_037043235.1 of Rhodeus uyekii. Classification (NCBI taxonomy): domain Eukaryota; kingdom Metazoa; phylum Chordata; class Actinopteri; order Cypriniformes; family Acheilognathidae; genus Rhodeus; species Rhodeus uyekii. Next base: position 1,645,495 of record JAWRVZ010000046.1, read on the forward strand.
ACAGCGCTGCCTGTTGATTGAATGTGATAAACCATTAAATCGAAATACTAAAGACCGTATTGTTGATTTTTCAGCCATTTAGACTTAAGTCATATTGAAATGTCTTTAGATTCTTACTGCCGTTGGTCTGATGATGCCAGCCATGTCGGCATGACATTTAATGCCCTCCTTGCGCTTGGCCCCGTGATGGCTGCTAGCAGCTATATTTATTCTTCATCTTCTTCTTCCGCCATGAAAGTCTATGGCAGCCCATAGAACCGTATGCGGGAAAATGATGAAAGTTGGCACACTCATTAAAGACAGTCCAATCATTGACCATAACAAATTTGAAGTCTCTAACTCAATATCTCTAGCGCCACCAACTGTCCAAAGTTGAACTAACGTTTATGCTAATAACTTTTGAACCGTATGACCTAGAAACAAAATTCTTATGTCCACTGATTCCTTGGCTCAAGACGATTCGATTGCACCCTATGACGTCATTTTCCGTCATGAAAATTGTCCCGCCATTTTGAATTTTATGAAAAACCTACTTTTTCGAACTCCTCCTAGGCCGTTTTTCCTATTTCAACGAAAATTGAACCACATCATCTCCAGACCATGTGGACAAAAAGTTATCCAAAGAAAGTTGATATGTCAAACCGTTTACGAATAACTCGCGAAAGAATCCGACGTAATGGTCGCAAAAATGAAATTGAGGCTTTATCTCCGCAACGCATTAGCGTTTTCTGACCAAACTAAGTGTGTGTTATGTCAATCATGATCTGAGGCTACCTGCAGAGTTTTGGCGCTGTGCCCCCTAGTGGTCAGGAGATATGAAAAAGTTAAATATTTGCTTATAACTTCTGAACGCTTTGGCCAAAAATAATAAAACTGGTCTCTTTAGATTCAGTGCATCATGCCGAGTCGTGCGATACCAAATTTTCCCATATCGGCCATTTTGAGCGTCGGCCATTTTGAATATTGTCATAAATTGCTATATTTAACAAAGATATTGGCGCATCGTTACGAAACTCAATATGTGTCTTCGGCACCTAACCTTGATACGACTCAAAAAGTTTCGAGGCAGCACCCCCTTGTGGTCAAAAATTATAACCAAATTTACAAATATGGTAATAACTTTTGAGTGCGTTAACCTATGGTAAAACAAATTATCTTTATACGTTCCTTGGGTCAAACCGAGAACACAGATACCAAATTTGTCATAGTCGGCCAAACTTCTTGTCCACCATGTTGTTTTTCTTTAAAAACCTACTTTTTCGAACTCCTCCCAGACCGTTTGTCCAATTTTCACCAAAATTAAACCACATCATCTCCAGACCATCATGACAAAAAGTTATCCAAAGAAAGTTGATATGTCAAACCGTTTACAAATAACTCGCGAAAGAATCCGACGTAATGGTCGCAAAAATGAAATTGAGGCTTTATCTCCGCAACGCATTAGTGTTTTCTGACCAAACTAGGTGTGTGTTATGTCAATCATGGTCTGAGGCTACCTGCAGAGTTTTGGCGTTCTGCCCCCTAGTGGTCAGGAGATATTAAAAAACTGACATTTTTGATTATAACTCCTGAACGCTTTGTCTAAAAATCATGAACCTGCTGTCTTTAGATCCAGTGGGTCATGCCGAGTCCTGTGATACCAAATTTTCCCATATCGGCCATTTTGAGCGTCTGCCATTTCGATTTTTCTTATAAGATGCTATGTTTAACAAACACATGACTTTAGTGCTCTGTCAGCAATGGTTTACCCAATTGAAAGCAAACTTTGCATGTGTCAATGTCACCACACTCTCAATATACCACATGAATTGACACTACAATTTGGTTTCAGTGCTGCCTGTTGGTTGAATGTGATAAACCATTAAATCGAATTACTAAAGACCGTATTGTTGATTTTTCAGCCATTTAGACTTAAGTCATATTGAAATGTCTTTAGATTCCTACTGCCGTTGGTCTGATGATGCCAGCCATGTCGGCATGACATTTAATGCCCTCCTTGTGCTTGGCCCCGTGATGGCTGCTAGCAGCTATATTTATTCTTTTTCTTGTGCCATGGGAGTCTATGGCAGCCCATAGAACCGTAAACGGGAAAATGAAAAAAAGTTGGCACACTCATTAAGGACAGTCCAATCATTGACCATAGCAAAATTGAAGTCTCTAACTCAATCTCTATAGCGCCACCAACTGTCCAAAGTTGCACTCACGTTTACGTTAATAACTTTTGAACCGTATGTCCTAGAAACAAAATTTTTATGTCCACTGATTCCTTGGCTCAAGACGATTCGATTGCACCATATGACGTCATTTTCCGTCATGAATATTTTCCCGCCATTTTGAATTTTATGAAAAACCTACTTTTTCGAACTCCTCCTAGGCCGTTTGTCCGATTTTCACGAAAATTGAACCACATCATCTCCAGACCATGGTGACAAAAAGTTATCCAAAGAAAGTTGAAATGTCAAACCGTTTATGAATAACTCACGAAAGAATCCGACGTAATGATCGCAAAAATGAACTTGAGGCTATATCTCCACAACGCATTAGCGTTTTCTGACCAAACTCGGTGTGTGTTATGTCAATCATGGTCTGAGGCTACCTGCAGAGTTTTGGCGCTGTGCCCCCTAGTGGTCAGGAGATATGAAAAAGTGACATTTTTCCTTACAACTCCTGAACGCTTTGTCCAAAAATCTTAAAACTGGTCTCGTTAGATTCAGTGCATCATGCCGAGTCGTGCGATACCAAATTTTCCCATATCGGCCATTTAGAGCGTCGGCCATTTTGAATATTGTCATAAATTGCTATATTTAACAAATGGATTAGCGTATCGTTACGAAACTCAATATGTGTCTTTGGCACCTAACATTGATACGGCACAAAAAGTTTGGGGGCAGCGCCACCTTGTGGTCAAAAGTTATAACCAAATTTACAAATATGCTAATAACTTTTGATGACGTTAACCTATTGTAAAACAAATGGTCTTAATGTGTTCATTGGGTCAAGCCGAGACCATAGATACCAAATATGTCATATTCGGCCAAACCTCCGATTTGCCATGTTATTTTTCTTTAAAAACCTACTTTTTCGAACTCCTCCCAGACCGTTTGTCCAATTTTCACCAAAATTGAACCACATCATCTCCAGACCATCATGACCAAAAGTTATCCAAAGAAAGTTGATATGTCAAACCGTTTACGAATAACTCGCGAAAGAATCCAACGTAATGGTCGCAAAAATGAAATTGAGGCTTTATCTCCGCAACGCATTAGCGTTTTCTGACCAAACTAGGTGTGTGTTATGTCAATCATGGTCTGAGGCTACCTGCAGAGTTTTGGCGCTCTGCCCCCTAGTGGTCAGGAGATATTAAAAAACTGACTTTTTTGATTATAACTCCTGAACCCTTTGGCCAAAAATCATGAAACTGGTCTCTTTAGATCCAGTGGGTCATGCCGAGTCCTGTGATACCAAATTTTCCCATATCGGCCATTTTGAGCGTCTGCCATTTCGATTTTTCTTATAAGATTCTTTGTTTAACAAACACATGGCTTTAGTGGTCTGTCAGCAATGGTTTACCCAATTGAAAGCAAACTTTGCATGTGTCAATGTCACCACACTCTCAATGTACCACATGAATTGACACTACAATTTGGTTACAGCGCTGCCTGTTGATTGAATGTGATAAACCATTAAATCGAAATACTAAAGACCGTATTGTTGATTTTTCAGCCATTTAGACTTAAGTCATATTGAAATGTCTTTAGATTCTTACTGCCGTTGGTCTGATGACGCCAGCCATGTCGGCATGACATTTAATGCCCTCCTTGCGCTTGGCCCCGTGATGGCTGCTAGCAGCTATATTTAGGGGCCAAGCACCGAAGGTGCGGAGGCACCTATTGTTTTTGTTCCGGTTCTTATTATTATTATTATTATTATTCTTCTTCTGCCATTGAAGTCTATGACAGCCCATAGAACCGTAAGCGGGAAAATGAAAAAAAGTTGGCACACTCATAAAGGAGAGTCCAATCATTGACCATAGCAAAATTGAAGTCTCTAACTCAATCTCTATAGCGCCACCAACCGTCCAAAGTTGCACTCACGTTTACGTAAATAACTTTTGAACCGTATGTCCTAGAAACAAAATTCTTTTGTCCACTGATTCCTTGGCTCAAGACGATTCGATTGCACCCTATGACGTCATTTTCCGTCATGAAAATTTTCCCGCCATTTTGAATTTTATGAAAAACCTACTTTGTCGAACTCCTCCTAGGCCGTTCGTCCGATCTTCACGAAAATTGAACCACATCATCTCCCGACAATGTGGACAAAACGATATATAAAGAAAGTTGATTCGACAAACCGTTTACGAATAACTCGCGAAAGAATCCGAGGTAAAAGTCGCCAAATTGAAACTGAGGCTTTATCTCCGCAATGCATTAGTCTTTTCTGACCAAACTAGGTGTGTGTTATGTCAATCATGGTCTGAGGCTACCTGCAGAGTTTTGGCGCTCTGCCCCCTAGTGGTCAGGAGTTATGAAAAACTGACTTTTTTGCTTATAACTTCTGAACCCTTTGGCCAAAAAACATGAAACTGGTCTCTTTAGATCCAGTGGGTCATGCCGAGTCCTGTGATACCAAATATTCCCATATCGGCCATTTTGAGCGTCTGCCATTTCGATTTTTCTTATAAGATGCTAAGTTTAACAAACACATGACTTTAGTGCTCTGTCAGCAATGGTTTACCCAATTGAAAGCAAACTTTGCATGTGTCAGTCACCACACTCTCAATGTACCACATGAATTGACACTACAATTTGGTTACAGCGCTGCCTGTTGGTTGAATGTGATAAACCATTAAATCGAAATACTAAAGACCGTATTGTTGATTTTTCAGCCATTTAGACTTAAGTCATATTGAAATGTCTTTAGATTCTTACTGCCGTTGGTCTGATGATGCAAGCCATGTCGGCATAACATGTAATGCCCTCCTTGCGCTTGGCCCCGTGATGGCTGCTAGCAGCTATATTTATTATTATTATTCTTCTTCTGCCATTGAAGTCTATGACAGCCCATAGAACCGTAAGCGGGAAAATGAAAAAAAGTTGGCACACTCATAAAGGACAGTCCAATCATTGACCATAGCAAAATTGAAGTCTCTAACTCAATCTCTAAAGCGCCACCAACTGTCCAAAGTTGCACTCACGTTTACGTAAATAACTTTTGAACCGTATGTCCTAGAAACAAAATTCTTTCGTCCACTGATTCCTTGGCTCAAGACGATTCGATTGCACCCTATGACGTCATTTTCCGTCATGAAAATTTTCCCGCCATTTTGAATTTTTTGAAAAACCTACTCTTTCGAACTCCTCCTAAGCCGTTCGTCCGATTTTCACGAAAATTGAACCACATCATCTCCAGACAATGTGGACAAAACGATATATAAAGAAAGTTGATTCGTCAAACCGTTTACGAATAACTCGCGAAAGAATCTGAGGTAAAAGTCGCCAAAATGAAATTGAGGCTTTATCTCCGCAATGCATTAGCTTTTTCTGACCAAACTAGGTGTGTATTATGTCAATCATTGTCTGAGGCTACCTGCAGAGTTTTGGAGCTGTGCCCCCTAGTGGTCAGGAGTTATAAAAAACTGACTTTTTTGCTTATAACTTCTGAACCCTTTGGCCAAAAATCATGAAACTGGTCTCTTTAGATCCAGTGGGTCATGCCGAGTCCTGTGATACCAAATATTCCCATATCGGCCATTTTGAGCGTCTGCCATTTCGATTTTTCTGATAAGATGCTATGTTTAACAAACACATGACTTTAGTGCTCTGTCAGCAATGGTTTACCCAATTGAAAGCAAACTTTGCATGTGTCAATGTCACCACACTCTCAATGTACCACATGAATTGACACTACAATTTGGTTACAGCGCTGCCTGTTGGTTGAATGTGATAAACCATTAAATCGAATTACTAAAGACCGTATTGTTGATTTTTCAGCCATTTAGACTTAAGTCATATTGAAATGTCTTTAGATTCTTACTGCCGTTGGTCTGATGATGCCAGCCATGTCGGCATGACATTTAATGCCCTCCTTGCGCTTGGCCCCGTGATGGCTGCTAGCAGCTATATTTATTAGGGGCCAAGCACCGAAGGTGCGAAGGCACCTATTGTTTCTGTTCCGGTTCTTATTATTATTCTTCATCTTCTTCTTCCGCCATGAAAGTCTATGGCAGCCCATAGAACCGTATGCGGGAAAATGATGAAAGTTGGCACACTCATTAAAGACAGTCCAATCATTGACCATAACAAATTTGAAGTCTCTAACTCAATATCTCTAGCGCCACCAACTGTCCAAAGTTGAACTAACATTTATGCTAATAACTTTTGAACCGTATGACCTAGAAACAAAATTCTTATGTCCACTGATTCCTTGGCTCAAGACGATTCGATTGCACCCTATGACGTCATTTTCCGTCATGAAATTTTTCCCGCCATTTTGAATTTTATGAAAAACCTACTTTTTCGAACTCCTCCTAGACCGTTTTTCCGATTTCAACGAAAATTGAACCACATCATCTCCAGACAATGTGGACAAAAAGTTATCCAAAGAAAGTTGATATGTCAAACCGTTTACGAATAACTCGCGAAAGAATCCGACGTAATGGTCGCAAAAATGAAATTGAGGCTTTATCTCCGCAACGCATTAGCGTTTTCTGACCAAACTAGGTGTGTGTTATGTCAATCATGATCTGAGGCTACCTGCAGAGTTTTGGCGCTGTGCCCCCTAGTGGTCAGGAGATATGAAAAAGTTAAATATTTGCTTATAACTTCTGAACGCTTTGGCCAAAAATAATAAAACTGGTCTCTTTAGATTCAGTGCATCATGCCGAGTCGTGCGATACCAAATTTTCCCATATCGGCCATTTTGAGCGTCGGCCATTTTGAATATTGTCATAAATTGCTATATTTAACAAAGATATTGGCGTATCGTTACGAAACTCAATATGTGTCTTCGGCACCTAACCTTGATACGACTCAAAAAGTTTCGAGGCAGCACCCCCCTTGTGGTCAAAAATTATAACCAAATTTACAAATATGGTAATAACTTTTGAGCGTGTTAACCTATGGTAAAACAAATTATCTTTATACGTTCCTTGGGTCAAACCAAGAACACAGATACCAAATTTGTCATAGTCGGCCAAACTTCTTGTCCACCATGTTGTTTTTCTTTAAAAACCTACTTTTTCGAACTCCTCCCAGACCGTTTGTCCAATTTTCACCAAAATTAAACCACATCATCTCCAGACCATCATGACAAAAAGTTATCCAAAGAAAGTTGATATGTCAAACCGTTTACGAATAACTCGCGAAAGAATCCGACGTAATGGTCGCAAAAATGAAATTGAGGCTTTATCTCCGCAACGCATTAGTGTTTTCTGACCAAACTAGGTGTGTGTTATGTCAATCATGGTCTGAGGCTACCTGCAGAGTTTTGGCGTTCTGCCCCCTAGTGGTCAGGAGATATAAAAAAACTGACATTTTTGATTATAACTCCTGAACGCTTTGTCTAAAAATCATGAAACTGCTGTCTTTAGATCCAGTGGGTCATGCCGAGTCCTGTGATACCAAATTTTCCCATATCGGCCATTTTGAGCGTCTGCCATTTCGATTTTTCTTATAAGATGCTATGTTTAACAAACACATGACTTTAGTGCTCTGTCAGCAATGGTTTACCCAATTGAAAGCAAACTTTGCATGTGTCAATGTCACCACACTCTCAATGTACCACATGAATTGACACTACAATTTGGTTTCAGTGCTGCCTGTTGGTTGAATGTGATAAACCATTAAATCGAATTACTAAAGACCGTATTGTTGATTTTTCAGCCATTTAGACTTAAGTCATATTGAATATCTTTAGATTCCTACTGCCGTTGGTCTGATGATGCCAGCCATGTCGGCATGACATTTAATGCCCTCCTTGTGCTTGGCCCCGTGATGGCTGCTAGCAGCTATATTTATTAGGGGCCAAGCACCGAAGGTGCGGAGGCACCTATTGTTTTTGTTCCGGTTCTTATTAGGGGCCAAGCACCGAAGGTGCGGAGGCACCTATTGTTTTTGTTCCGGTTCTTATTATTAGGGGCCAAGCACCGAAGGTGCGGAGGCACCTATTGTTTTTGTTCCGGTTCTTATTATTATTATTATTATTATTCTTCTTCTGCCATTGAAGTCTATGACAGCCCATAGAACCGTAAGCGGGAAAATGAAAAAAAGTTGGCACACTCATAAAGGAGAGTCTAATCATTGACCATAGCAAAATTGAAGTCTCTAACTCAATCTCTCTACCGCCACCAACTGTCCAAAGTTGCACTCACGTTTACGTAAATAACTTTTGAACCGTATGTCCTAGAAACAAAATTCTTTTGTCCACTGATTCCTTGGCTCAAGACGATTCGATTGCACCCTATGACGTCATTTTCCGTCATGAAAATTTTCCCGCCATTTTGAATTTTATGAAAAACCTACTTTGTCGAACTCCTCCTAGGCCGTTCGTCCGATGTTCACGAAAATTGAACCACATCATCTCCTGACAATGTTGACAAAACGATATATAAACAAAGTTGATTCGTCAAACCGTTTACGAATAACTCGTGAAAGAATCTGAGGTAAAAGTCGCCAAAATGAAATTGAGGCTTTATCTCCCCAATGCATTAGCCTTTTCTGACCAAACTAGGTGTGTGTTATGTCAATCATGGTTTGAGGCTACCTGCAGAGTTTTGGCGCTCTGCCCCCTAGTGGTCAGGAGATATTAAAAAACTGACATTTTTGATTATAACTCCTGAACGCTTTGTCTAAAAATCATGAAACTGCTGTCTTTAGATCCAGTTGGTCATGCCGAGTCCTGTGATACCACATTTTCCCATATCGGCCATTTTGAGCATCTGCCATTTCGATTTTTCTTATAAGATGCTATGTTTAACAAACACATGACTTTAGTGCTGTCAGCAATGGTTTACCCAATTGAAAGCAAACTTTGCATGTGTCAATGTCACCACACTCTCAATGTACCACACACTACAATTTGGTTACAGCGCTGCCTGTTGGTTGAATGCGATAAACCATTAAATCGAATTGCTAAAGACCGTATTGTTGGTTTTTCAGCCATTTAGACTTAAGTCATATTGAAATGTCTTTAGATTCTTACTGCCGTTGGTCTGATGATGCCAGTCATGTCGGCATGACATTTAATGCCCTCCTTGCGCTTGGCCCCGTGATGGCTGCTAGCAGCTATATTTATTCTTTTTCTTGTGCCATGGGAGTCTATGGCAGCCCATAGAACCGTAAACGGGAAAATGAAAAAAAGTTGGCACACTCATTAAGGACAGTCCAGTCATTGACCATAGCAAAATTGAAGTCTCTAACTCAATCTCTATAGCGCCACCAACTGTCCAAAGTTGCACTCACGTTTACGTTAATAACTTTTGAACCGTATGTCCTAGAAACAAAATTCTTATGTCCACTGATTCCTTGGCTCAAGACGATTCGATTGCACCATATGACGTCATTTTCCGTCATGAATATTTTCCCGCCATTTTGAATTTTATGAAAAACCTACTTTTTCGAACTCCTCCTAGGCCGTTTGTCCGATTTTCACGAAAATTGAACCACATCATCTCCAGACCATGGTGACAAAAAGTTATCCAAAGAAAGTTGATATGTCAAACCGTTTATGAATAACTCACGAAAGAATCCGACGTAATGATCGCAAAAATGAACTTGAGGCTATATCTCCACAACGCATTAGCGTTTTCTGACCAAACTCGGTGTGTGTTATGTCAATCATGGTCTGAGGCTACCTGCAGAGTTTTGGCGCTGTGCCCCCTAGTGGTCAGGAGATATGAAAAAGTGACATTTTTCCTTACAACTCCTGAACGCTTTGTCCAAAAATCATAAAACTGGTCTCGTTAGATTCAGTGCATCATGCCGAGTCGTGCGATACCAAATTTTCCCATATCGGCCATTTAGAGCGTCGGCCATTTTGAATATTGTCATAAATTGCTATATTTAACAAATGGATTGGCGTATCGTTACGAAACTCAATATGTGTCTTTGGCACCTAACATTGATACGGCACAAAAAGTTTGGGGGCAGCGCCACCTTGTGGTCAAAAGTTATAACCAAATTTACAAATATGCTAATAACTTTTGATGACGTTAACCTATTGTAAAACAAATGGTCTTAATGTGTTCATTGGGTCAAGCCGAGACCATAGATACCAAATATGTCATATTCGGCCAAACCTCCGATTTGCCATGTTATTTTTCTTTAAAAACCTACTTTTTCGAACTCCTCCCAGACCGTTTGTCCAATTTTCACCAAAATTGAACCACATCATCTCCAGACCATCATGACCAAAAGTTATCCAAAGAAAGTTGATATGTCAAACCGTTTACGAATAACTCGCGAAAGAATCCAACGTAATGGTCGCAAAAATGAAATTGAGGCTTTATCTCCGCAACGCATTAGCGTTTTCTGACCAAACTAGGTGTGTGTTATGTCAATCATGGTCTGAGGCTACCTGCAGAGTTTTGGCGCTCTGCCCCCTAGTGGTCAGGAGATATTAAAAAACTGACTTTTTTGATTATAACTCCTGAACCCTTTGGCCAAAAATCATGAAACTGGTCTCTTTAGATCCAGTGGGTCATGCCGAGTCCTGTGATACCAAATTTTCCCATATCGGCCATTTTGAGCGTCTGCCATTTCGATTTTTCTTATAAGATTCTATGTTTAACAAACACATGGCTTTAGTGGTCTGTCAGCAATGGTTTACCCAATTGAAAGCAAACTTTGCATGTGTCAATGTCACCACACTCTCAATGTACCACATGAATTGACACTACAATTTGGTTACAGCGCTGCCTGTTGATTGAATGTGATAAACCATTAAATCGAAATACTAAAGACCGTATTGTTGATTTTTCAGCCATTTAGACTTAAGTCATATTGAAATGTCTTTAGATTCTTACTGCCGTTGGTCTGATGACGCCAGCCATGTCGGCATGACATTTAATGCCCTCCTTGCGCTTGGCCCCGTGATGGCTGCTAGCAGCTATATTTATTATTATTATTCTTTTTCTTCTGCCATTGAAGTCTATGACAGCCCATAGAACCGTAAGCGGGAAAATGAAAAAAAGTTGGCACACTCATAAAGGACAGTCCAATCATTGACCATAGCAAAATTGAAGTCTCTAACTCAATGTCTACAGCGCCACCAACTGTCCAAAGTTGCACTCACGTTTACGTAAATAACTTTTGAACCGTATGTCCTAGAAACAAAATTCTTTTGTCCACTGATTCCTTGGCTCAAGACGATTCGATTGCACCCTATGACGTCATTTTCCGTCATGAAAATTTTCCCGCCATTTTGAATTTTATGAAAAACCTACTTTTTCGAACTCCTCCTAGGCCGTTGGTCCGATTTTCACGAAAATTGAACCACATCATCTCCAGACAATGTGGACAAAACGATATATAAAGAAAGTCGATTCGTCAAACCGTTTACGAATAACTCGCGAAAGAATCCGAGGTAAAAGTTGCCAAAATGAAATTGAGGCTTTATCTCCGCAATGCATTAACCTTTTCTGACCAAACTAGGTGTGTGTTATGTCAATAATGGTCTGAGGCAACCTGCAGAGTTTTGGCGCTGTGCCCCCTAGTGGTCAGGAGATATGAAAAAGTTAAATATTTGCTTATAACTTCTGAACGCTTTGGCCAAAAATAATAAAACTGGTCTCTTTAGATTCAGTGCATCATGCCGAGTCGTGCGATACCAAATTTTCCCATATCGGCCATTTTGAGCGTCGGCCATTTTGAATATTGTCATAAATTGCTATATTTAACAAAGATATTGGCGTATTGTTACGAAACTCAATATGTGTCTTCGGCACCTAACCTTGATACGACTCAAAAAGTTTCGAGGCAGGACCCCCTTGTGGTCAAAAATTATAACCAAATTTACAAATATGCTAATAACTTTTGAGTGCGTTAACCTATGGTAAAACAAATTATCTTTATACGTTCCTTGGGTCAAACCGAGAACACAGATACCAAATTTGTCATAGTCGGCAAAACTTCTTGTCCACCATGTTGTTTTTCTTTAAAAACCTACTTTTTCGAACTCCTCCCAGACCGTTTGTCCAATTTTCACCAAAATTAAACCACATCATCTCCAGACCATCGTGACAAAAAGATATCCAAAGAAAGTTGATATGTCAAACCGTTTACGAATAACTCGCGACAGAATCCGACGTAATGGTCGCAAAATTTAAATTGAGGCTTTATCTCCGCAACGCATTAGCGTTTTCTGACCAAACTAGGTGTGTGTTATGTCAATCATGGTCTGAGGCCACCTGCAGAGTTTTGGCGCTCTGCCCCCTAGTGGTCAGGAGATATTAAAAAAATGACATTTTTGATTATAACTCCTGAACGCTTTGTCTAAAAATCATAAAACTGCTGTCTTTAGATCCAGTGGGTCATGCCGAGTCCTGTGATACCAAATTTTTCCATATCGGCCATTTTGAGCGTCTGCCATTTCGATTTTTCTTATAAGATGCTATGTTTAACAAACACATGACTTTAGTGCTCTGTCAGCAATGGTTTACCCAATTGAAAGCAAACTTTGCATGTGTCAATGTCACCACACTCTCAATGTACCACATGAATTGACACTACAATTTGGTTACAGCGCTGCCTGTTGGTTGAATGTGATAAACCATTAAATCGAATTACTAAAGACCGTATTGTTGATTTTTCAGCCATTTAGACTTAAGTCATATTGAAATGTCTTTAGATTCTTACTGCTGTTGGTCTGATGATGCCAGCCATGTCGGCATGACATTTAATGCCCTCCTTGCGCTTGGCCCCGTGATGGCTGCTAGCAGCTATATTTATTAGGGGCCAAGCACCGAAGGTGCGGAGGCACCTATTGTTTTTGTTCCGGTTCTTATTATTAGGGGCCAAGCACCGAAGGTGCGGAGGCACCTATTGTTTTTGTTCCGGTTCTTATTATTATTATTATTATTATTCTTCTTCTGCCATTGAAGTCTATGACAGCCCATAGAACCGTAAGCGGGAAAATGAAAAAAAGTTGGCACACTGATAAAGGAGAGTCCAATCATTGACCATAGCAAAATTGAAGTCTCTAACTCAATCTCTCTAGCGCCACCAACTGTCCAAAGTTGCACTCACGTTTACGTAAATAACTTTTGAACCGTATGTCCTAGAAACAAAATTCTTTTGTCCACTGATTCCTTGGCTCAAGACGATTCGATTGCACCCTATGACGTCATTTTCCGTCATGAAGATTTTCCCGCCATTTTGAATTTTATGAAAAACCTACTTTGTCGAACTCCTCCTAGGCCGTTCGTCCGATGTTCACGAAAATTGAACCACATCATCTCCCGACAATGTGGACAAAACGATATATAAAGAAAGTTGATTCGTCAAACCGTTTACGAATAACTCGCGAAAGAATCTGAGGTAAAAGTCGCCAAAATGAAATTGAGGCTTTATCTCCCCAATGCATTAGCCTTTTCTGACCAAACTAGGTGTGTGTTATGTCAATCATGGTTTGAGGCTACCTGCAGAGTTTTGGCGCTGTGCCCCCTAGTGGTCAGGAGTTATCAAAAACTGACTTTTTTGCTTATAACTTCTGAACCCTTTGGCCAAAAATCATGAAACTGGTCTCTTTAGATCCAGTGGGTCATGCCGAGTCCTGTGATAGCAAATATTCCCATATCGGGCATTTTGAGCGTCTGCCATTTCGATTTTTCTTATAAGATGCTATGTTTAACAAACACATGACTTTAGTGCTCTGTCAGCCATGGTTTACCCAATTTACCCAATGTACCACATGAATTGACACTACAATTTGGTTACAGCGCTGCCTGTTGGTCGAACGTGATAAACCATTAAATCGAACTACTAAAGACCGTATTGTTGATTTTTCAGCCATTTAGACTTAAGTCATATTGAAATGTCTTTAGATTCTTACTGCCGTTGGTCTGATGATGCCAGCCATGTCGGCATGACATTTAATGCCCTCCTTGCGCTTGGCCCCGTGATGGCTGCTAGCAGCTATATTTATTATTATTATTCTTTTTCTTCTGCCATTGAAGTCTATGACAGCCCATAGAACCATAAGCGGGAAAATGAAAAAAAGTTTGCACACTCATAAAGGACAGTCCAATCATTGACCATGGCAAAATTGAAGTCTCTAACTCAATCTCTATTGCGCCACCAACTGTCCAAATTTGCACTCACGTTTATGTAAATAACTTTTGAACCGTATGTCCTAGAAACAAAATTCTTTTGTCCACTGATTCCTTGGCTCAAGACGATTCGAATGCACCCTATGACGTCATTTTCCGTCATGAAAATTTTCCCGCCATTTTGAATTTTATGAAAAACCTACTTTTTCGAACTCCTCCTAGGCCGTTTGTCCGATTTTCACGAAAATTGAACCATATCATCTCCAGACAATGTGGACAAAACGATATATAAAGAAAGTTGATTCGTCAAACCGTTTACGAATAACTCGCAAAAGAATCCGAGGTAATAGTCGCCAAAATGAAATTGAGGCTTTATCTCCGCAATGCATTAGCCTTTTATGACCAAACTAGGTGTGTGTTATGTCAATCATGGTCTGAGGCTACCTGCAGAGTTTTGGCGCTGTGCCCCCTAGTGGTCAGGAGATATGAAAAACTGACTTTTTTGCTTATAACTTCTGAACCCTTTGGCCAAAAATCATGAAACTGGTCTTTTTAGATCCAGTGGGTCATGCCGAGTCCTGTGATACCAAATATTCCCATATCGGCCATTTTGAGCGTCTGCCATTTCGATTTTTCTTATAAGATGCTATGTTTAACAAACACATGACTTTAGTGCTCTGTCAGCAATGGTTTACCCAATTGAAAGCAAACTTTGCATGTGTCAATGTCACCACACTCTCAATGTACCACATGAATTGACACTACAATTTGGTTACAGCGCTGCCTGTTGGTTGAATGTGATAAACCATTAAATCGAATTACTAAAGACCGTATTGTTGATTTTTCAGCCATTTAGACTTAAGTCATATTGAAATGTCTTTAGATTCTTACTGCCGTTGGTCTGATGATGCCAGCCATGTCGGCATGACATTTAATGCCCTCCTTGCGCTTGGCCCCGTGATGGCTGCTAGCAGCTATATTTATTATTATTATTATTCTTTTTCTTCTGCCATTGAAGTCTATGACAGCCCATAGAACCATAAGCGGGAAAATGAAAAAAAGTTTGCACACTCATAAAGGACAGTCCAATCATTGACCATGGCAAAATTGAAGTCTCTAACTCAATCTCTATTGCGCCACCAACTGTCCAAATTTGCACTCACGTTTATGTAAATAACTTTTGAACCGTATGTCCTAGAAACAAAATTCTTTTGTCCACTGATTCCTTGGCTCAAGACGATTCGAATGCACCCTATGACGTCATTTTCCGTCATGAAAATTTTCCCGCCATTTTGAATTTTATGAAAAACCTACTTTTTCGAACTCCTCCTAGGCCGTTTGTCCGATTTTCACGAAAATTGAACCATATCATCTCCAGACAATGTGGACAAAACGATATATAAAGAAAGTTGATTCGTCAAACCGTTTACGAATAACTCGCAAAAGAATCCGAGGTAATAGTCGCCAAAATGAAATTGAGGCTTTATCTCCGCAATGCATTAGCCTTTTATGACCAAACTAGGTGTGTGTTATGTCAATCATGGTCTGAGGCTACCTGCAGAGTTTTGGCGCTGTGCCCCCTAGTGGTCAGGAGATATGAAAAACTGACTTTTTTGCTTATAACTTCTGAACCCTTTGGCCAAAAATCATGAAACTGGTCTTTTTAGATCCAGTGGGTCATGCCGAGTCCTGTGATACCAAATATTCCCATATCGGCCATTTTGAGCGTCTGCCATTTCGATTTTTCTTATAAGATGCTATGTTTAACAAACACATGACTTTAGTGCTCTGTCAGCAATGGTTTACCCAATTGAAAGCAAACTTTGCATGTGTCAATGTCACCACACTCTCAATGTACCACATGAATTGACACTACAATTTGGTTACAGCGCTGCCTGTTGGTTGAATGTGATAAACCATTAAATCGAATTACTAAAGACCGTATTGTTGATTTTTCAGCCATTTAGACTTAAGTCATATTGAAATGTCTTTAGATTCTTACTGCCGTTGGTCTGATGATGCCAGCCATGTCGGCATGACATTTAATGCCCTCCTTGCGCTTGGCCCCGTGATGGCTGCTAGCAGCTATATTTATTATTCTTTTTCTTGTGCCATGGGAGTCTATGGCAGCCCATAGAACCGTAAACGGGAAAATGAAAAAAATTTGGCACACTCATAAAGGACAGTCCAATCATTGACCATAGCAAAATTGAAGTCTCTAACTCAATCTCTATAGCGCCACCAACTGTCCAAAGTTGCACTCACGTTTACGTAAATAACTTTTGAACCGTATGTCCTAGAAACAAAATTCTTTTGTCAACTGATTCCTTGGCTCAAGACGATTCGATTGCACCCTATGACGTCATTTTCCGTCATGAATATTTTCCCGCCATTTTGAATTTTATGAAAAACCTACTTTTTCGAACTCCTCCTAGGCCGTTTGTCCGATTTTCACGAAAATTGAACCACATCATCTCCAGACCATGGTGACAAAAAGTTATCCAAAGAAAGTTGAAATGTCAAACCGTTTATGAATAACTCACGAAAGAATCCGACGTAATGATCGCAAAAATGAACTTGAGGCTATATCTCCACAACGCATTAGCGTTTTCTGACCAAACTCGGTGTGTGTTATGTCAATCATGGTCTGAGGCTACCTGCAGAGTTTTGGCGCTGTGCCCCCTAGTGGTCAGGAGATATGAAAAAGTGACATTTTTCCTTACAACTCCTGAACGCTTTGTCCAAAAATCTTAAAACTGGTCTCGTTAGATTCAGTGCATCATGCCGAGTCGTGCGATACCAAATTTTCCCATATCGGCCATTTAGAGCGTCGGCCATTTTTAATATTGTCATAAATTGCTATATTTAACAAATGGATTGGCGTATCGTTACGAAACTCAATATGTGTCTTCGGCACCTAACATTGATATGGCACAAAAAGTTTGGGGGCAGCGCCACCTTGTGGTCAAAAGTTATAACCAAATTTACAAATATGCTAATAACTTTTGATGACGTTAACCTATTGTAAAACAAATGGTCTTAATGTGTTCATTGGGTCAAGCCGAGACCATAGATACCAAATATGTCATATTCGGCCAAACCTCCGATTTGCCATGTTATTTTTCTTTAAAAACCTACTTTTTCGAACTCCTCCCAGACCGTTTGTCCAATTTTCACCAAAATTG
Organism: Rhodeus uyekii; assembly: GCA_037043235.1. Classification (NCBI taxonomy): domain Eukaryota; kingdom Metazoa; phylum Chordata; class Actinopteri; order Cypriniformes; family Acheilognathidae; genus Rhodeus; species Rhodeus uyekii. The sequence continues at coordinate 1,662,946 of JAWRVZ010000046.1, forward strand.
AACCACATCATCTCCAGACCATCATGACAAAAACTTATCCAAAGAAAGTTGATATGTCAAACCGTTTACGAATAACTCGCGAAAGAATCCGACGTAATGGTCGCAAAATTGAAATTGAGGCTTTATCTCCGCAACGCATTAGCGTTTTCTGACCAAACTAGGTGTGTGTTATGTCAAACATGGTCTGAGGCTACCTGCAGAGTTTTGGCGCTCTGCCCCCTAGTGGTCAGGATATATTAAAAAACTGACTTTTTTGATTATAACTCCTGAACCCTTTGGCCAAAAATCATGAAACTGGTCTCTTTAGATCCAGTGGGTCATGCCGAGTCCTGTGATACCAAATTTTCCCATATCGGCCATTTTGAGCGTCTGCCATTTCGATTTTTCTTATAAGATTCTATGTTTAACAAACACATGACTTTAGTGCTCTGTCAGCAATGGTTTACCCAATGGAAAGCAAACTTTGCATGTGGCAATGTCACCACACTCTCAATGTACCACATGAATTGACACTACATTTTGGTTACAGCGCTGCCTGTTGGTTGAATGTGATACACCATTAAATCGAAATACTAAAGACCGTATTGTTGATTTTTCAGCCATTTGGACTTAAGTCATATTGAAATGTATTTAGATTCTTACTGCCGTTGGTCTGATGATGCCAGCCATGTCGGCATGACATTTAATGCCCTCCTTGCGCTTGGCCCCGTGATGGCTGCTAGCAGCTATATTTATATTATTATTTATTAATCTATCAATACATTTACTAGTTGTGTAGTTCCTAATCACAAATTTAATTATATTATTGTTATATACTACATAAAAAGAACCTTTGCTGCCTATCTGGACTATTTCTCTTGCTGTTTGCTGCCTGCCCTGATCCTCTGCCTGTTATGCCCATGTTTACTGCTCTGCCTCTGATCTTGCTGTTTCGACCCCCACCTGTCTATACTCTGAACTTGCTTTGTTTTAATAAACCGCGCATGGATCCAATTCAGCCTGAGTCCTTGTTACAGAAGACTTCGCCACCTGCTGATTTAGCAGTCTTCAGGCATCTGTCCAGTGAATTCTCCGCTCAAGCGAAACTAGACTGACTCGCCAATCTAACCGTGCAGAGTCTCCATCAGCCCAGCATCAGTCAGGTACCAGTCGAAATTCCTCACAGCATAATGATTTCTAATCCACGTTTAGCCTTGTTACATTATTATAATTAAATAACTTTGTCTGTACAGCAGTGCATCCACACAGGATATCATCATTGCACACAAACTGGATGACAATCAACGGCTCAGCTAGTCGTGATGTTCAAACCACCCATGTTTTGAAAGCGTCACATAGATGGATGATACAGGATTTGTGATCTGAACCTATGAGTGGATTACTTAAAGTTCTTTCTACACATTAAACTACACCATCAATAAGAATAAATAAACAATCTCAACCTCACAGACACACAAGCAAACACACACACACACACAGGAAACACTTCAGTCACCTTCTCCAGAGAGACAACATTAACCTTATAGCAACACACACACACACACACACACACACGCACTCAGTGGCCCAGAACATTAAGGCCATCAGTTCCTAATTAAAATGAAATGAAAGAGTGTTTTGCGCTTCTTCACCTTCTCTCCCACTGCTCCTGGGTTTCCGATGCCTCCTGGAGGCCCCTGTGGTCCGTCAGCTCCTGGGGGTCCGGAGGGGCCTCTGGGGCCCGGTGGACCGGGTGGACCCTGAGAGTAAAGTCAAGAAAATACAGTGAGAAATCGATGTTTCAATTCAAGTAAATGTACATTTTACCAAAATGATTTTATAGATGTGTAATTGTACCATTTGGCCGACATCACCAGTCTCTCCTTTCTCACCAGGCGGTCCAGGCAAGCCCTGCACGCAATCCCAAACCAGTTAAAACCAGGCAAATCACAAACTCATTTTAACCCAGTCTTAAACTACATGCAATTTACAGTCAACCTGAAATGCCATTTAGAGCCCATTTGACTTCCACAATGTGATGCATTTCCAAGTTGAGGCATGATTTCTCTTTTTTGAACGATGTAATATGACATTATGAATGAGTGACAGCCTAAAGAGCCAATTAAATTGCTGTGCTGAGAAGCTAAACGCCATTTTGTTCATCAAGCACTGCAGGATACATACAAACCTTCTTTTTGTAACTACAGTCAAAAGGTGTTATGGCGGCACATGTATGTATGGCTATCTAATGGAGTTTTGTTCATTGTGTTATTAAAATCAGCTAGTAATTACGAAAGCTCAAAGCGTTGGATCAGACTTGTCGGTGACTGCTGTTCATTTGAAACTTCTGTGATTTTTCTCCCATTAAATAAAAAAGCAGGATGAAGCTTGCATTGTTATTAACACTAGATGCAATTTTATGCAATTATATGTGGTTTTATATGGCAGTATGCTTCAAAATTGGGCAGGAAATTTGGTTTATTTCCTCCCTAAGCTTTAATCTACTGTTATATTGAACATCTGTAAACTAAACTGGCTTTATCCGACATACTTTTGCATCGTTGACTTCAACTTATGTAAGGATTATTCAGTTTCATTTGCTGATTTGTAGGAATCTCTGTAAAAAAGTACCTTTATTTTAAGAATAAACACACACACACAAAATCGTCTTCTAAGCTTTCCTGCAGCTCAAACAGTAGCTTGAGTGGCGCTTGCAACGCTAAGGTCATGGGTTCAATTCCCAGGGAAAGCAAGAACTGATTAGAATGTTATTATGTACCATGAAAGCAATGTAAGTTGCTTTGGATAAAAAAGTCTGCCAAATGCATAAATATAAATATTCTAATGTCAATTTTTACAACATTATCTATATGATTTCTTATCACTTTATTTATCTTCAGACATTTGTAGCTATTTAGTTTCAACATTACAACCAAAAAGCTTGTGCTTTCTGCTTTTTGTGTGATGATAAACTATGATAAACTGCATTTAAAGTAATTTATTGCATTTATTGATCAGGTTGCATCATTGAGCGACAGTAATCATGCCAACATTTTGTTTGGCATACTCAAAATAGCCATTGTTGTAAGGATAATTGTTGTGTTAGAAAAATTACATGTTAACAATTTTTATTTAAACGCGCAGAAATCTGACCTGAAGGCCGACAGGTCCAGGTGGTCCCGGGAATCCTCGTGAGCCCTCATCTCCCTTCTGTCCAAAAAGACCCTGCTGACCTCTGGGACCTTGCTCTCCATCGGCACCCTGCAGGGAGGAAGTGACATCACTAACGCAGCTTATACCGAAGCGAGACATACAACATGTGAGACATGGATGATTTGAGAGTACTTACAGGAGGACCTGGCTGACCACTAGGACCTTGGGGACCCGTGGGCCCTGGAGGACCCTGAAGAACGGCAGAAAGATTGAGAGAAACAGGGAAAATACAAAGAAATAAGCAGGCAAAAAAGCACAACTCATTGTTTTTTATAACATCTATATTCATCCCTGCACAGTGGTAATAACTGAACGAATAGTTGTCATGGGAGAATGACAAACAAACAAAAAGACGAATGGAAAACTGAGACTCAGTTTATAAATGATGCTTTCAGTCTGAATGTAAACCGTAAGCTCAGAGTGGTTTACCTGCTCGCCCTTGTCACCTTTGCTTCCCTTCTGTCCCGGCTCTCCAATCTCACCCTGTCACAAGAACACATTTCCATATTTTATATATGCACATTTCTGCAAATAGGTCACAGAACAAAAATACCAACACAATTTTGTATTTTGAAAAACATCTGTTTTTCTTGGTGTTGTCTAACTTCAGGAGTAAAACATTATATTATAGTCGATAATAGTATCATATGATGATATCAAGGTATTTTATGATATTCATATACTGTTAACATTTCTTTTTTTTTTTTTTTTTTTTAAAGAAGTCTTTTCTGCTCACCAAGGATGCATTTATTTAATAAAAAATACAGTTAAATAGTAATATTTAGAAATATTATTACAATTTAAATTAAATGTTTTCTATTTTAATACATTATAAAATGTAATGTATTCCTGTGATTAAAGCTGTATTTTCAGCATCATTATTTCAGTCTTCAGTGTCACATGATCCTTCACAAATCATTCTAATATGATGATTTGATCAAGGTACATTTCTTCTTATTATCAATGCTGAAAACAGTTTAATATTTTGTTCTGTAAACAGTGATACATTTTTCAGGATACTTTTATGAATAGAAATCTTTTGTATCATTATAATGTCTTTGCTGTCACTTTTCAACAGTAATGCATTAATGGCAAATCTAGGAAAATCAATAATGCAATGATATTATCATTGTAAATGTTGGGGGAAAACATTGCATTATGCTACATGCCAAAAAAACATGGTATTCCCAGGGGGCATTCAAATCAAATAAAAAGCCCAGACGTTTTAGTCCATTTTCGTTTGTGAGGACAGACATAAGGAAAGTAACACTGTTATTTATTCCTCTGACTATATTTCCCAGAAGACTTTGCACCTGTCACACATGGCAGCGCTGACACACACATCCTTCAAATATCGCTCACACCTTAAAACTGCCAATGCTAACACATGTTGGTGTCACACACACCTACGCAATGGCAAAATATGTGTGTGTAAGTGTCATGGTAATGTAATTTCCTTTACAGGTTTACCTGTGTAACATTGTGTAAAGTGTTAAATCAGATAATTTACAATAAGGCTAACTACATATTTCGTTCTCTAACCATCCATCCATTCCTCAAAAGAAAATATTGATCTGACAGCTGACTAGTTTGATCTATGTGTGTGTGTGTGTGTGTGTGTGTGTGTGTGTGTGTGTGTGTGTGATGTGACTTTCACTTCTCCACATCCTGATCTAATCATCTAGCAAACCCACCAGATTCAACCACGATCATTGATTACATGCCCATATCTCTCTATCTTTAATGCAATCATTTCTCTTCTCAAACCCTCACTTTCTACCACTTCATTTCCTTCTGTACCTTATCACCATCCTCTCCCGGGGGTCCGATGGGTCCAGCCGGGCCTGGAAGCCCCACAGGTCCCTGAATACCATCTCTACCAGCTGGGCCTTGAGGTCCTTTCTCACCCTAATATGAGAGAGAAAGAATATAGTGAATATTTTAACCATAAGTCAGATGCAAAGGGACGAAACAGGGATCATACATGAAGATCAAACGTATACTCACAGGTCCACCTTTCTCTCCAGCAGGGCCTGGGGGTCCTTGAGGTCCAGGCCGGCCCGGGAGGCCGGTGGGACCAGCTGGGCCAGAAGGACCACGTTCACCAGGAGAACCCTATGAATGTGAATATGAAATTTCATAACCAATGCACTTGCAGCTAATGATGGCTTGATGATGTTTGATTAATTATGCATTTGCTCTTGAAGAAATTCATATGGAGGCGTAGACAGCCGGCATGCACATATGAAAAATAAAGGAGCTACGATTTTAAAGCAGAAATAACCACTGTGTTTGCGTGTTATTAATTCTATAACTTTGCAGCATTATATTAGATATCTGATCTGAGTATTAAAAAATACTGGAGTCAAGACTGCATGAAAAGAGAGAGGAGAGGTGAATAGACAAACCTTTTAATATTCTATAATCTATGATTTATAAATATACATTAGTCAAACATTTGGACAACTAACTATTATTTGAATTTTTACTTCATTTATTACCATTTTAAACATTTAATTTTAATAGTTAATAATAATAATAAAAATATATGTTTATTTTTACAAAATTAATATACACATAATTGAGTTTCTTTCAAATTTTGGAGTCTAAAATGTTAAGATTTTTTTTTAAATAAGCTGCATTTATATGATGAAAAATACAGTAAAACAGTAATATTGTGAAAAATTATTACAATTTAAATAGTTTTCTACTACTAATACTAATTAATATACACACATACATACACACACACGTGTGTGTGTGTGTGTGTGTGTGTGTGTGTGTGTGTGTGTGTGTGTGTGTGTGTGTGTGTGTGTGTGTGTGTGTGTGTGTGTGTGTGTGTGTGTGTGTGTGTGTGTGTGTGTGTGTGTGTGTGTGTATATTAATTGGTAGTGATAGTAGAAATTTTTTTTAAGTAATGTTGGACGCTTTTTCTACACTATCCGCTCTAAAACATGAATTAAATAGTATACAAACCAAATATACATATAAATAAAACGTTTCAGGAAACTGAGTCCAAATGTTTGACTGGCACTGTAGATATAAATCAATATCATATGCACTGAATCACTATACTCACTGAAAAGCCAGTGTGTGGAGCAAAAGGATAAAAGAGAAAGACAAAAACAAGGTAAACAAGCAAATAACAAAGCAGTTGGAAAAGAGAGATACGAAAAGACAGACAATGTCTACTTACAGCGGGTCCAGGTGGCCCTGGAGGTCCTTCGCTCCCTTTCAAGCCTGCTGATCCCTGCACACAGACACATGAAACTGCTGAACGTACACAAACACATCCGTGTGCTCCCGCACGACACGTTTGAAGGTTAGAGATGTTCTATTTATACTGAACAACAAACTCAAAAGCTCAGAGTTAAAAACAAAACCTGAAAAGAGAGACACCTGTGCAAAACTGAAGGGCGAGTTACATAAAGTTTAAAGGCAGGGTGGGTGATTTGTTCCAGAAACATTATTTGTTATGCTGGTTGAAAGTCTCTTGGATGGATGTATAAATGTATGTATATGTAAATAAAAATGTTGGTCAGGTCAGAGCTCTTTAAGTTGTTTATGGTCATTATTATTGTAATGTTTTGTGACCCGTTTGCACACGTGAAAGGAGGCGTGGCTTTATAGAGGGAGGGTTTGATCTTATGCTTTCAAAGCTAACTCGCTAATGCTAGCAGCTCTGAAAATCGACTCCCCTACCTTTAACACTTTGGGGTAGGAGTTTGTTCAAATCCCGTTTCATTCCGGATACTCACCACAGGGCCTGGTAAACCTCTCTCGCCTGGAAATCCTCTGAGTCCCGGAGGTCCGTCTTTACCCGTTGACCCTGCTGGACCTGGATCTCCCTGCGAACACAAACAACCAGATATGGAGCGTCCGACCAATAGAAAAGGCGATATATTTCAATAAATTTGTAATTTTTGTTTGTAAATGTGGAAGTATGAATTTGTTTGCACCTTCGCTCCCTCTTTGCCCGCAGCTCCAGGTAGACCCTGTTCACCGGGTGGTCCTGGGGGTCCAGGGTGACCTCGCTCTCCCATTGGTCCGGTCTCACCTGTTGGTCCCTGAGCAGAAAGAGAGATGGATGATGGGTAAAGCATTGGGGTAGATATTAAATCAACTCAAATGACGATTTGTGAGTGAATCAACTGAATTCAAAAGCAATTTGAAAATTGCTCAACAAAGCAATTTGCATTGGTTGCGTGTGATTTAATTAATATGTGTGTTGCTACATTCAAACGATAATCATTTTGGATTCCAGAGCAAAAAACATTCATCATTTCAAAGCTAAGATACATTTTTAATTGATGCTTTGAGAAAACAATGAACTGTTGTACTAGTTATTTTTACAGTATAATCAAGGAAAGCAATCAAAAAGTCTGGCAAACATAATAAAGATGCTACAGGTGTTTCTAAAAGATAAGTGGATATGCAAATTGGGCAACATGAAGAAAGAAAGAAAATCAGATTATATGCTTCGAATCTGCATGGCAGAGCATGTGCGCTTGAATATCCATATGTGTGTGTGGCGCTGTTTAAACCTGTGCCCACCTCAACATTTGCATAAAAAGTAGAATATCATGATTGCATATGAATAATTCATTACCCAGCCAGCAACCGCATCAACAAAAGCATGTCAGGAGACAAAGCGCAGACAGGCCAACAAACAGCCCATATGTAACCTAATGGAGCCATTATGATTCCCCAGTGACAAACTCAGGACACCTTTAAGATAATCTAATGAGCGAGTGATGGCTGGTGACAGCCTCGTGAATATGTATCGCATGATTCTGCTCTCTGCCCGTGGCACTGATGCTGGAGAAACAGATGGGTGTGCGGAGTGTGCGGTTTTCTAAGCCAAATGCTTTATAATGTTTTATTCTTCTGTGGACGGTAGATGCAGCCCAGAGTCTAGAGCGTCTAATGCCTCCAGAGATACAATAGAGAGTAGAAGCATCTTAAAAATGCTAAAATTAGCATAGCAGATTTGTACATTTCCTGAGGGGTTTTGGCTCGTTCACGTGTTGTCTGTGGTTACCAGGGGACTGCTGTGTGGTTTCTTGGTGTTTGCTTACTGGCCCAAATCAAAAGATCATTCAAGTCTTTTACATATTGTGGTCCTGGATGAATTTATGTACTATTATAGTACTAATAATTTGAATGATATTACTTTATAATACTTTCATTTTTTCAATGTTTTTTTAAGTTAATTTTGTTCTAATTGTCTAAAAGTTTTATTTTAATTACCGAAAAAGATTTGTAATAGTTTTAGTAAACCATATAAACACTGGTATTCCCATAATCCACCCAACATCAAAATAATAAATATTATTTTAAAATTCTTTATTACTTTTATTACAATAAACGTATTTTTTCCCACCCTACAGTCATTATTCTTAAACAAAATTTGTCTCAATTCTCAATTCTAAAATTCTTTGATGTTGATATAAATATTTGTTTTTAGTATTTTAGAGAACACAAATAATGCCACAATGGGTATTGTAACAAAAGGTCTTAAAATAGGATTAATTTTCCTTATGCAAATTACAAAAATGTATGTGTGGTGTGAGTTTTTTTTTTTTTCATTTTGTTTTGATGAGCCAAACATTTTCTGATAGTACAGTAATACCTTGATATACGAGCGTCCCGACATACGAGTATTCCGAGATACGATCAAGCCTTTAAGCATTTTTGCTTTGAGATATGAGTAAATATTTGAGATCCGAGCAGCTTACAGAAACGGACGCTAGGTGTTTGAGCACTCGGAGCAGCTCAAGCGCCTCATTTATGGGGTAATTGCATATGATCTCCACTAGAGGGACACCTTGGTTTTACAGCGGGAGGTTACCGGGGGCGACGGGTGATTCAGGAGTATCAAGCTGGGAGCAGCACAAGTTATGAGTGTTCAATAATAATAAATATGGAATATCCAATACACAACAAGGGAAGAAACACTACACTTCTGTATTGTGTTTGCATTATCTACATTATCCCTCTCTCCTCCTCCACACAATGCCGCTACTGTATCGTCTGTCTCGAAGGTAATAACTCATAATTAAAACGACATTTTATTTTATATCACAGGAATCCTTATATACTATATATTTGTTGTGTGTGTATGTCAATATAGTAATTAAAAACATGTTTTTTTCCATTGTTATTAGCACTAATAAGTGAGTTTTTTTAGAGGGCCGGAACGGATACATTTTTTCCTGTTATTTCTTATGGGGGAAAAATGATTTGAGATACGAGCAATTCGAGTTACGAGCTCCGTCCTGGAACGGATTATGCTCGTATCTCAAGGTATTACTGTATTTGTGAGATTCACCCTCAGTTTTTTCATCCATTTCAGTGGAATCTTATTTGTGGCACTATTCTGGAATTCTAGAATCATTGAGAAAATTCAAACTTGTCCCAGTATCGGTATCATCATTCTGCGCTTCACTTACCTGAGGTCCGACTACGCCTGGGGGTCCGGGAGGTCCGGTTTTACCTTGGAAACCCTGTGAGAAGAAAACAAAGTGAATTTCTTTCCAAAAGTGTGTGAGCGAAGGTGTTTGTTGTAATTTTAGATGCCACTCACAGTCTCTCCTCTCTGGCCAGGGTGTCCGGGCAGTCCATCCTTTCCAGGAGGTCCCTAAAAAAAAGAGAGGAATCAGGACAAGTGATTGGATAATGAAGATAAATGAGGAAGTTTTATAGTTATTTCACATACAGGTGGACCCTTAGGGCCGGGGAATCCAGCAGGTCCCTGTGGTCCCAGCGTACCCTGTAAAACAGCACAGAAATGGATGTTAAATCTCTCTCTGAAGCAATGTCCAGAAATCAATACTTTGGAAGGATTCAATTATATATATATTCAATTTATACTGTACCCGTTCACCGGGTGGTCCTGGGGGGCCATCGCTTCCTGAGTTACCCTGAGAAGGTGGGGTGGAGAAGCAAATGAGAGAAGAAAGGAGACAGCGGGAAATAAAACAGAACATTTTAACATTTCAGTTTGTAAATGCAGTATAAAATGACCATGCAAATGTGATCAATTATTAATAAAGTAAAACTTATGCTTATTGCCTGAGGTAATGAGGGCCATTAAAGATTTGTTTGACTGATAGAGGATTTGCAGTGTTGCATTTTAATTTGCTCCAGACGAGCCGATGAGACAAACATTGCACTTTAAAATGTAATAGAAGCTCCATTAGCTTATGTGTCTGCTTGTAGCTTTCATGAAAAAGGTTTAACATATCCTGAAGCCAAACAAGTATTTTATGTATGCATGCATGAATGTATATGTTTTTACATTTGTACTTTATATAATATTACAAATGCAAATGAAGGGGGGAAAAGGACAGCCTCACCTTTGGTCCTGCTTTCCCTGTTGGTCCCCTTGGCCCTCTTTCACCACGGGGTCCCTACAGAGAGAATCACAACAAGTGTGCAAATATGAGAAAGCAGATTAAGAAATCAATCCTAAACCAATCATCAAAATCATTGTTTTTTTCCAAACTGTGTTGCCTTACCGTGGGTCCTCTCTGTCCTCGGGGGCCCGATTTCCCTGGAGTGCCCTGTGTGACAGAGAATACATGACATTTAACGTTTAAAAATACAAAAAATATATTTTATTATTATTAATTAGTGATATTTGTTATAATTATTAAATTCTAGTAATAAAAAACATATAGATAGATAGATAGATAGACAGACAGACAGACAGACAGACAGACGGATAATATATATATATATATATATATATATATACAAATATTTGTTTTTACACATAATATACAATTATTAAACTGCATTGTGCGCATAATTATTCAAAGATATGAATGTTATAATTAATAAATTCTAGTAAATAATATAAGTATATAAGATAAAAAAAGATATAGGTATTTGAAATAAGATATATTTTTAACTAAAATACATATATATAATCTCTATAATTTAACCACGTTGTGTGAATAATCATACATTTAAAATTTTAATGCAGAGATAACTAAATAAATGTAAGCTGTTAAATTCACTTCCTGTTCAAATTTTTCCAGTGAATTCAGAGAAATTTCAACAAAACCACAAGCAATATTTCCTTCAACCTAGTAGAACATTGTGATTGTCTGTAGATTATATTAGCACCATCCATCTAATGAATACTTAATGCAGAGAGTTACGGCAGAACAAAGAAAGTTTTGCATCAACATATGTTCCATTCTGAGTGTGTGTGTGTGTGTGTGTGTGTGTGTGTGTGTGTGTGTGTGTGTGTGTGTGTGTGTGTGTGTGTGTGTGTGTGTGTGTGTGTGTGTGTGTGTGTGTGTGTGTGTTTAATGGCTTGAGAGAAAGAGATGTTTTTGGATTATAATGTGTTTATGGGAGACTGCATTGTCTTCCTAATGGCAGCCGGCTGCTTCTCTCAGCTTAAATGTGATGATATACAGCCAATAAAGCATCCGTGTGGAGAGCTGTGAGTTTACTAAGGGCCTTTCACAGTTTTTCTTGGCCATTAGGGCTCTGATACACATTCTCAGAGACATGTTAGCTTCTATACACTGACAAAAACCCTTGAATTTTACTTCTAATATATAATATATAGAGTTTTTATATACTAAAAATATTACCATTTTTATTTTCAAATAGCTATTTTAGTGCTTCAAATGTTTTATTTTCTTATTTCTAATTTTCATTTAGTTTCAGTTAATCCATCTAATGTTTATATTTTATTTAATTCAATTACAAAAATAGTTTTAGTTTCAGTTACAATAATAAACCTTCATCCATCTGAATTGCATTGTAATGTATCATATAACAGAGAATAAGTCTAATTGGAATAGAGGAGTAGATTTTCTTCCTTGGTTTATAGGATTCATTAAATTTTATTTAATAAAATGGCTTATATTACTTCTGACATATCTTTTGCATTCTGTTGTATGATCATCATGCATTCTTTCTCAAAATTCATAAACTCGATAGAAAACCACTGGGAGTATATCTTATCAGATCTCAAAAAAAAAAAAAAAAGATCAGGAAAGAGCATGCGTGACACAGAAAAAGAGAGGAAAACTCCACACGGATTTCTAACACACCCTTGTGCCTTTCTCTCCACTGGCTCCTTGGAATCCCTGGAATCCTTGAGAACCCTAGAGAGAGGGGGAGAGAGAGAGAGGGAGAGAGAGAGAGAGAGATTAATTCACAGGTCCATCAAAGCGAAGAGGGAGAGAAGGATAAAATGAGGAGAAGAGAAGAAAAGTGCTGCTGCAGCAGTGCATGCTGGGTCACGGTCAAACGGAAAGCTGACACCAGATGGCATTATGGGTAAATCCACTTAGCTTTGATCAAGAAGTTCAAACATGTCTACCTTCCAATCCTACTTTAATGCATGCACACACACACAACCTCGTCCTTATATCAGTACATGCACACACTCGAACACGGATGCTGTGGATGCTGGGTAATCACAGGCAGATCAGGTACATTTACCTTGGGGCCTTGTCTTCCTGGATAGCCTGGCAACCCAGGTACTCCAAGCTTACCCTAAAACCAAAGCACACAGAAGAAATAACTAATGAGTCGTGACACAACACTGACAAAGTGCTGAACGGTACTGAATCATTAGCGTTTTTAAAGACGTTTGATATACTTATGCATGCATAATAATGTTTCACACTCCTGTTGGTACCGTCTTGTTAGTGCTCTAATCTCTGATTTTGTAAACCTCTCCCGAAATGAAGAATGAAAGCTGTTCTTATTGAAAAAGGTGCAGTAACTTCAACTTTGCTTTGCTTCCATCGCTCCAGAATTAAGATGAATGAATCCTTCAGTTTAATGACAGAACGAATGTTCTCTCTGTTACAAAACTTCTACATAGGCAGCATACTAACTGAGAACTTCTGGTTTTGAATGCTCTCCACGCGCAAAGTGCACAGGAGATTTGACCCGCAATTGATTTCAATGGAGTTTGACACTAGCAAACTCCATTGAAGTTGCTAAGCTAACTGCTAAGCTAACTGCACTCATGTACAGTGTAGTGTTATTTATAATGTTAGATTTTATCAATACTTTCCTGTACTGACCCATATATTTCTGCATTGCATTCTGAGATTGTCTTCGCTGCAAATTATACAATGATGTTTTAAATGTAATACTTTCATTCATCAAGGATGAATTAAAAAGACATTGATGATATTACAAAAGATTTCCTTTTCAAATAAATGCTGCTCTTTTGAACATCACAGAAGAAAATAACATTTTTAAATATATTCCACAAGTAAAGACCCCTACATTTTTTAGCAGTTTGAACTGCCATAAAATCTGTCCAAAAGAAGCTATCTTAAAACGTATAACTACTGGAACAGGCGTTGTATCGGGAGAGTAACTTAAAATACAGTCTAGGTAGGCATCTTCACACTCACCTTCTCTCCTAATGGCCCGAGCGGTCCGGGATCTCCAGGCAAACCGGATCTTCCTTTTGGTCCCTCAGGTCCGTCTTCACCTCTGGGTCCAGCAGCACCAAGTTCTCCCTAAAGACACATACATACACACTCATTTCATGAGATATTTAAGACTCCCAGAGATCAAATTTCCTCCAAAATGAGGTCTTTCAATGAATTTACAAGCAAATAACATAGAAAAACACACCTAGATGTCAGCCAATTATATCAGAGCTCGTTTACGCACATAAGTTCTGAGGGAAAGAACTGAAATATGACTTGATACTTGGTATATTAGTATTTTAAGTGACATAATTACTATTAATTAATTATAAGTGAGAAATGCATAAAAAAGTATAATATATGATTTTCCTGCAACTGATAGAATTTCCCGTTTTCCGTGCTTTCACTGTGTGTGTGTGTGTGTGTGTGTGTGTGTGTGTGTGTGTGTGTGTGTGTGTGTGTGTGTGTGTGTGTGTGTGTGTGTGTGTGTGTGTGTGTGTGTGTGTGTGTGTGTGTGTGTGTGTGTGTGTGTGTGTTTGTGGGGGGTGGGGGGGGGATGCTGGTGGGGAACGAGTTAAATCCCTGAGCCTCAAGATGACAAAGTATTTTAAAACAAGACAATACAAACATTAAAATAAGTGAAAACAACTAACAGTTGGGAAATCTTCCAATTTATTTCATCCCCAAACAAATTCTACAATCAATTACTTAAAGCAACCTTCCAAGGGGTGTCAAGATGTTTCCTAATTATAATTTAATTGAATGACTTGTTTTACTTCTAATTTCTGTGAATTAAAAAGGTCTTTGAAAACAGTTGTGGAGAGTGAAGGTGTGCATCACATGTGCCTGTGCATCTTTGAATAAAAGATGTAGGAATTTGATTATAAAACAACTTCATGTGGATAATTAGGGTGTGTGTTTGATAAGTTTTGCCACTTTAAATACATAATAGGCAAATCTGGGCACTTCAGCAGCACAAAAAGAGTCTAAAGGGTAATTCTGGACAATGTCCAACCACTTAAATCCAGAAGTATTTGCATATTGGCCACTAATAACCCTGAGTGAGACACGCTTGCTCATTACAAACATTTACCGAGCGACACAGCTGAGCCAGCACACTTTATAACGGCCCAAAAATCTGATCAATTAGGTAGTGTGAATATTACTTCTGCTCCAACAGAGGGGAAATCTGACTTCTGGGGCTTTCATGACAAAATCTCTTGCCCTTTTGGTGTGTAAAACGCATCATCCAGTCTGTGAAATGGACTCAGGAGTGTGTCATCTGAGGATATGTGATTGTGGAGGTGCTCTGAGTGGTTTTTAGCACATTTCTGCGTGGCCAATCCCCAGGTTCCGGTCCTTAGGTACGCCTTTCTTCAGTGAATATCTATATTTGTTCAAATCCCAAAGCGTGATACACTGCTAAATATAGACCCACTGTGATTTATGTGAGATGCTCTGAGAATTAAAGATCAACCCGAGTGAAAAGAGATCAAATCGCATAATCCAAACACAAATAACCTCTTCAACCTGAGAATACGACTCTTACCCTGTCCCCTTTGATGCCCATATCTCCCTTAAATCCTGGAAATCCGTCTTCTCCCTGAGAAAGAAAGAGATGAAGATTTGACACTGAGAACGTTGCAAACGTCTTTTCGCACATAATCTTTGACAAATGCAAAGGGACCGATCTCCATGGCAACTGCTATTTCTGCTATTTGCAGGGGCCTGATATTATTTTCCTGCTGCACTCTCGCAGGATAAAACTTTTTAATGACCAAAGCGAGGAGGTCAAAAATGCATCTCGGAGTATGTGATGGTTTCCATATTCAGAAGAAGAAATGAAACATTAATGACACAGGAGCAGTGCATTAGCTGCCGGCACACACACACACACACAACAGCTTGTATCCATTCGGCCACAGTCACACAACACACTCTAAAATTACCTTTTCACCCTTGCCTCCTTTCAGCCCGCGGACGCCATCAGCACCCTGCAGATAGAAAGAGCGACAGAAAAAAAGAACCGAGATCAACATAGTCCATCTAAACTACAAACATCTGAGAAACCGAACCCTTATGATGGGCTCACGGTCTCACGAACGCTGTTCATAAACCGTGAAGGTGATAAAAGCTCTGTCCCAAACCCTAGCAAGCCGCCTTGCTCTCTTCTATCTACATCGGTAGCATCCTAATTGAACTGTAATCTCATAAGTGGCAGATTCTGAATGCAAAGTGCATGGGAGATATGAACCACTCACAACTGATTCCAATAGACTTTAATGTTAGAAAGTTGCAACACTAGATCGGTAAACAAGCATCCTGAAACGTAACCTCACTTGAATAGGGATTTTTCCACAGGGCAGCAAGGCAGACCCCTGAAAACGAAATCTTTCCCTGGGGAAATTTCACGAGTTGCATTCACACTGTCGGTGGGAACTCTGAAGTGACTCATTCAACAACTTCAACTAAAGGATGGAGGAGTAGCAGTGTTTGTGTTGTGTCGTGACTGAAAGAGAACAAATGGAGTCTAAGCTCTCTGTTTACACCTGGTATTAAGATGTACACCTGGTGTTTTGGATCGGATCACAAGTAGACGAGGATGATTCATTCCTGTTTACACCTGGTGTTTCAATCCGTCTCTTTTGTCCACTTTCAACCACTTCTGTCCTGATTTCTTTGAGGGGAGGGTCTATGGGTAATGTATGACTTTTTTAAAAACTTATGATCTAATGAAAAAAATAAGCTTGTTCAATGTACATATGAACGTGACCGGAGACGACGGAAAAACATACGGAGAGCATCAGCTTTCGTTTCTGCTCGGACAGAAGCAAGACGTGGTGAGTGTGTGTTAGAAAACAGGAACGGTGAGAAAACATTGTGCTTGGTTTTGTTATCCATCAAACCAAGTTTGGATCTGCATCTGACAAGCATTCTGTCTGTAGGTGGAGAGTAGCGGTCTTCAAACACATTCAACCCTCTACAAAAACAATCCGTTCAAATGTGTTTTCGACCACTCTGGAATTGGTAGAAAGTGGACAAGCTAAAAAAGTTTTAGACCCCGTTTACAGCCGTATTTAGCCTTGTCCACTTGTGATCCAATTGACCAAAATGCATCTGAATCACAGGTGTGAACAGGGCCTAAGAGACTAAATCTCCTACAATAACTTGCAGTGCTACATATCAGCGAGGTTGAGAAAAGAACACAATGCCACAGACAAAGTCGACATGCAGTAATTCCTCGGTTTACGAGTTTAATTGGTTCCAAGAGCTCGTAACTCAAAATTCTCGTACACCAAAACAATTTTCCCCATAAGAATGCAATAAAAATCACTCGATTCGTTCCACACGACCATAAATGCCTATTTTAAGTATTTTTTGGGTTTTAGCCTATTAATTAGTTAAAATTATAACCATTAAGATCTCATATAAATACTAATTAATATTGACAATTAAAGTCTAAAAATACTTGACAATTTACTGTAATGCACTTCAGCTTTGAGTAGCATCGCTGCTGGCGTGAAGGAGACGAGAGGAGAGTTTTACTGCTTACAGGGAGAATTTCATCCCTTCTTTCTTCCTCATCTTGAGGTCATTGTCTATATGCTGTACTGTACGTATATATTTCACTACGTGAACAATAACGATCACAATTAATGTTAACAACACGAGGTAAAACCGCTGTAAATCACTACAAAAGTATCACTGTGGTGAATGATGCAACCAAACCGAGCGACGCTGAGAGAATGAACGAGTGAAGGGGTGATGGGCTTTGTGAGAGGCTGTCGTCACGATATTTCCAGTAAAAATGCACATGAAGATGCTGAGCGTTAGTACTCTTCCACAAAAAAATGCGTGTGGGTGAGGGAAAAATGTTCTCGCGCTCCGATACAATGCTCGTACACCGATTTGCTTGTAAACAAAGTCACTCGTAAACTGAGGTATTACTGGATTAGCATAGTTTACACAGCTTTTTAAAAACGGTGGGTACCAGTGCTTTGTGTAGCATGTGTTCAGACACTAACTTACACTAACGTCACTGGTAGTTGCTATTGTGTTGGGTTAGAAGCTATTGGGTCTCAATGAAAAACAATCGGTGTCACACCATTGACTCTGCACTCCCTTGTATTTTGGCAAAAAGCCGGTATCTTATAAGCTTTCTTTGATGCCTCAAATGCTGTCTAGGCAGGCAATTCCCTAAGTTTTGGAAGACATAAAAAGTTCAGATGAATCTGCCTCGGGAAGGTATCAAAAACATTAGGAAAAAGCTAGGGGCAAAACTCGGTAGAGGTTTGGTTGACATTTCACTGACATCTTACTATTATAGAGCTACACCAATATCCACTGACCAGTGGGAGATTGTTTTTGAGTGCTTACCTTTACACCTCGAGGCCCAGGATATCCGATTGGCCCTTGAGGACCAGGAGGTCCCTGAAAAATACAATCAGTTATCGATTGATCGATTAGTAAGCTACAATGATTAAGCTAGTAATGATTTATGCGAGAGAATTGTCTTTATTGGATGAACATGTACCAAGTTGCCTTTCTCTCCTGATGGCCCTTCTTTTCCTGGGTGGCCCTGTGTTTGTCACAAAGATACAGAGAATTTATAAGTTATGCGGCAATAATTGGCATCGAAAAAATCCACGGAATATATGCAGTGTGGGTAGAAAAAGCTTTGCGAATGGATGTGAACAAAGTGTGTCTATGAAGAGAGAAATGAGAATGAATTGCCAGGCTGATCACTGTACTGTAATTATTAATACAATGAAATCTCTCTGATACACAAACAATAGAGCTTGAGATTATCAGATGTGAGGCGTGTGTGTGTGTGTCTATTTCCCGGCCTCACCGGAGGTCCGTCGGCTCCTGGCATTCCCGGTAAGCCTGGTTTTCCAGTGGGACCCTGAGGAGAGGAAAACCAGCATAAGCACTCACCATCCATTAACACTCAGCTCACACTTCCTGTTTCTACACATTCATAAAAGATGATCTAGTTCTAGTAGATCGATCAATAAGTCAATGTGTCCAGTGGGTAGAAGGGTTCATGAGATATAAGAATGTCCAAAATAAATTCTTGCCATTTTTTTATGATGATGATGATGATGATGATTATCATCAATAATAACAAGAACAACAATAAAGCTGAACCACTATCTTATTTTTTTTAAGTTTAAGCTATATAAGGTCAACAATCTTTAATCCTACCCAAAACAAATTATTTTAATTCAGAAATTAAAAAATCATTGAAGAGGTGTATTTCATAATATACTACCATTCAAAAGTTTGGGGCCGATAATATTTTTTTAAGAGGTCTCATTACTTTTTGACTCATTTGATAAAACATACACTCAGGCTGTGAAATATTATTATAATTTAAAATAAGTGAATTGTAATTGAATATATTTCAAATGTAATGGTTTTCAGCATCATTCCTCCAGTCCTCAGTGTCACATGATCCTTCAGAAATCAGTATAATATGATGATTTGCAGCTCAAGAAACGTTTCTGATTATTATCAACGTTAATATTTTTGTAGAAACATTAATATATTTTTTCAGGACTCTTTGATGAATAGAAAATGCTAACAGCATTTATTTGAAGTAGAAATGTTTTTTTTAACATCATAAGTGCCTTCGATCAATTTAATCTTATGAATCTTATATAAAATGTAATAGGCCCACACTCACATACACAAAAATAAACATCACATCAATGATCCATAATCATCTGACACGTGCAAACTGTATAAATAGGCACTAATCCACTATCCAGAGTGCCATCCTTCCAATCTCACCTTCTCTCCTGGAGGTCCGATCGCTCCCTGAGGACCTGGAAGCCCCTGCGGAAGGAGGACAGGAGTAAAGGTTAATGTAAAGTCGAAGTAGGCCGGGTTATAGTGTCTAAGTGGGCGTGTCTTGATGAATACCTGTGCTCCGGGGTTGCCTTGTTGTCCAGGAGGACCCGGTTCACCTTGTGGTCCCTGATGGGTGAAAGCAGAAGGATAATAAAGTGAATGTGTGCAAGAGTGTTTGTATGCGAGAGTGTGCGTGTTCCAGACTTACAATGTTTCCTTTAGGTCCAGGATGTCCATCCATACCAGTCACACCCTAAAACGAGAGAAAAAGGATCAAAATAAATGAAACATCCTTCATTCTTGGATTAAAACATTGCATATGAAAGAATAAGAAGAAAATAGAAATCATAGAGTAAGTGAATTAATACCATGACGGCCAATGACTTGATTCAGTTCGAATCGAAATGATTTAATAATCTACTCACAGGAGGTCCTGGGGCTCCCTGGGGTCCTTTGGGGCCCAACAAACCACGAGGACCCTGAACAAGAGAAAGCGGAGAAACAGAGATTTGTCTTCAGCTTATTAATGTCTGAAAACAGAGGCTAATATTATTCATATAAAGTGGGAAGGACTGACCTGGTCATGTGATCTCAACATGCATTTCAAATACAGCAGCATATATGGCTTTTCATTTTAAACATTTATTTCTGAGGTATAGAAATATCTAATGCTGACTTTAAACAGAGTGATTAAAGTCGCTCCCAATGTAAATGGTGAATATGGAGCGCACCCTGCTGGACAGAGGGTTAAACTGCTGGTTAATTAACAACCTTTTCCATCTCCACTACACTTCCTGTCTCCGATTGTTTCTTTCACTTATCATCCATAATGGGCAAAATGCCTCAAAAAAAAAAAAAGTTTGACATGTATTTGTGGTTTTACTGCACCGGAGGAAACGCTACGCTGCAATACAATCCAGTGACGAATTAGAGAGGATCAGAGAGCATGCTGGGATACTGGAGGAAGGATGAACTCACCGGTTCTCCAGGCAGACCCCTGGGTCCGACCTCACCGTCGTCGCCCTGGAAATGGATACAGGAAATGATGTCATTATTACGATCAAATTATTCAGATGATTAAGGAAATAAAAAAGGGATTAAAATAAGTAAAGTTGCTCATACTCTTTCTCCATCCTCTCCCGAGGGCCCAGGCGGCCCCTGAGGACCAGTCTCACCCTACAACCCCAAAAACACAACATTAATATTCACACACTGCAGTTTATATGATTACTGATGATTACTGCCAAATAAATCATAGTATTCAATGTTGATATCAACGGAATGCAATCGGAATCCCGCATTTCAGTGTGACATTTAATAACAATAAAGTGACAAAGGTGTTCCACATATTTAAAAATGTCCAATATATACTCAAATAAAATGAAATAATAAAATAGCGCCACCTATTTTGAAATGTTGATACCCTGTGACCCTCTTCACCAAATTGAACATCTAATTTTCTGAAGATTGGCCAATCATAATCATGTATTCCAGAGAGTAAAAAAAGAAAGTGTTTACCCTGTGACCCTTTTCACCGGGCAAACCGGCAAGACCATCGAATCCTCTGTCACCCTGTGAAGCACGCAGAGGGGAAAGAGTTTAGAAATGCAGGATACTAACAAAAGAAATGATAATTTCCTAATGTAATATGTCTACATGCTATCAAACTGACCCTATTTACTCTTCTTTCATTTTACTACACACAATTCATAACTGTGTGTTATGATAAAACATGTCTGTCTTTAGTTTTACCTTCGGTCCCGTCTGTCCAGGCATCCCTCTGGCTCCATCTGAGCCGGGTCGACCCTATGCCACAGAAATCATCATTATTGTTCATAAATCAATCTACTGATACAGAATAATCAGGTTGATAATAATCACACAAACTTACCCGCCTACCAGGCTTTCCAGGAGGGCCTGCAGATCCCAGTGGACCACGAGGACCCTAAAACACACACATACACACACATGCTGCATTGAAGTGTCTTTAATTATTATCTAAATAGAGTTAGCACAAATAGCTGAGGATTGTGGGTAATTCCCGATGCCTACCTGAGGTCCTGCTTCTCCAGACTCTCCTTTCAATCCAGACACACCAGGAGGACCCTGGGAACATCAAATCAAGCATTAAACTTAATCATATGTATTATCATTTTGACAGATGATAATAGAGATACAGAATACAGACATACCAGTGGACCCGGACGGCCTGTCAAACCCATCGGTCCAGTCGGACCCCTCATCGCCAGCTTTATAATGATAGGAGAGAGCCATTAGATTGCATGTAGATGCATGTGTGTGATGTAATGTGTGTTAGTGTGTGTGTTTTACCCTGGCCTGCTGCATGATGGCTTGCATCTGAGCCTCTTGAGCAGAAACAGCAGGACCTTTTTGTCCACCGTCTCCTCCCGTACTCATGCGGAACTACAGACACAGAGCGGCACAAAACTATTAACATCCAGACTAAAAACATAAAGAACGTTAATTGGATGATATGTTTTGGATGTTCAGAAGTAAAACTTGAGGATTAGCATTCATACAAACGATAGAAGTGCACAAAATAACAAAGATAAAAATAGAAGAAGAATAAAAAATAAAAATAGAATAAAAGCCATAAATTCTACACTGTTCTCACTTGCTAAATTCAATAAGTGTATCTATTCTAATTATAGAAATAAAAATAAATTAAATGAAATATTTAAAAAATAAATTTAGTTTTAAAGTGTTCCATCTACTTTAAAATGTTACATATATGTTTAAAAACAAAAATAAAATAAATGTAATTAAATTAAATTATGTATTTAAAAATGAAATTGCTATTTTAAAATGTTAAAGAAATTCAAATAAAATAAACTAACTATTTTAATAACTTATTTTAAAATAAACGTGAAGGTAAACTTCACTACTAAATACAATGAGTGGCATCCAGTAAGGCAATAAATACAGATAATCTGCATTTTTGTATTAACTTTATTTATTGTATTAATGTATTTTTGGAATCATGGTTGAAAGATTAAGCCATAAACTGCACATTTTGGAAAATCCAGTTAATACATACTATTCAAAAGTCTCCTGCGGTGAAAATCAAGTTTTATAATGTTGTTTATGTTTTTGTGGTGTTTTTAATATGCTTTAATAGAAACCATGTGTCAATTCAGCAGTCAAAACCAAAGCTGAGTATTATTTTCTGAAAACTGCAGTGCATCAAAAACACAGTTTGAAATCTCTCGTTCCTGCCAGGTGTTAGTTTCAGTGGAGGAAAGTGTTAATTAAAGTGTTAATTTCACTGGAGGAAATTGAGCTTTGCCTCACAGCAATAAAAAAAATTGCAATTCAAAATATATTTACATTTCCAAGTATATTGCAGTAGAAAACAGTTATTTTAAATGTATAATAATGTTTCACAATTACTGTTTTTACTTTATTTTGATCAAATAAATGCAGTCTTGTTGAGCAGAAAAGACTTTTTTCAAAAAAATCCCCTTCTAATCAATTATTTTATCAACTTTGATTTTTTGACATATTCAAATGTTTTCTTCATGCCTTAAAGTGTAACTCTACACCCCTGCTTCATTTAGTATAAGAGCATCTATGAATATGTAAATTAGCCCCGCCTCCACTCACTCACACCAGCTCAGAGCGATTCATATAATGAAATATGAAATACTGGTTTGATTCAGCCATGTATGTTTGATCCAGAAACTGATTCAGAAGGAGAAGAGGAAGAGTGAATTATACAGACTCGTCTACAGGTCGATGCATAAGAATGGTCATGCGTTTTATGTATCGCTCTTCACAACGTCTGACACACAACGATAACTCATGATTGTGCTGATGTTACAAAAACCACGTTCCCGTTCGCATCTCAGAGTCAGAGCTGCCGTCTAACAATCAGCATCCGTACAAATGCTTTGAACATCAGAGAAGGTCGGTGGAGAAACACCTCGCCTGCAGTTTGACGGGATTGGTGACATGTTTGTGCCGGCAGGAAACGAGAGATTTCAAACTGTGTTTTTGATGCACTGCAGTTTTCAGAAAAAAATACTCAGCTTTGGTTTTGACTGCTGAATTGACACATGGTTTCTATTAAAGCATATTAAAAACACCACAAAAACATAAACAACATTATAAAACTTGATTTTCACCGCAGGAGACTATTGGAATGGTATGTATTAACTGGATTTTCCAAAATGTGCAGTTTATGGCTTAATCTTTTCAACCATGATTCCAGAAATACATTAATACAATAAATAAAGTTAATACAAAAATGCAGATTATCTGTATTTATTGCCTTACTGGATGCCACTCATTGTATTTAGTAGTGAAGTAGATGATCCTTCACAAATCATTCTATGATGATTTGCAGTTCAAGACGTCATAATTTCTGACCCCAACCTTTTGAAAGTGTAGTGTACCGAACGTACAGCAAACAAATAGTGTAAGTAAGTAGTACGGAATGCATATTAACAAACTAACATTAAATAAGGCAGATATAGTATGACTAACATGGTATTTTGCTGTCATATGCGTGTCTGCTTTCATCTGTGTGCGTGAGTCTAGTGGATCAGTGCTGCCATCTGGTGGATGATGGTAATCACTTCACTTGCAAGAGTAATGCTGCTAGCTTTAAAGTGAAACTCAGGAGCAGTGCTGTCGGTTGTTTCATTGGCTGAGTGTTTTTTTGGAGTTCGGAGAGATAGTGTATAGCGTAGGGTTTCATTAAAATCACATATTGACAGTAAACACATATATACGCCGCAGACAACATCACTGTGATACAGTGTTCTAGAACATCTGCATTTGCCATGGAAGCGTTCCCGAACCCTCGAGTGAAAGACATTGTGAAGTCGCTACACATTCCAGAATAATAATAATAAAAGAAATGATATTAGAGTAACAGCTGGGAAAGAGGAAATTTGGAAAAGCTGAGAGTATGTGGAATTTTTGCAATGTCTCGCTGCATTTCACCAGAGCATGATTGATAGGGATCACAGCAGCAAAGGGATGATTATGTTTCTGATATCTCTCTGACATAATTATCACTGTTAAACCACTACAAGAAAATAAATCAAGAACTAACATCTCTTAACGTTCACTCTGACAGGCTGCAGGCTGAAACTGATCTCGGGACGGTTCAAAGGGGCCAGGAGTCGTTAGTTGATGTGCAATTTTTTGTAAATGTGCATGGGGTAATTGTGCTCAGAATTACGTACAGGCAGCATCAGGACAGTCCCTGGAGGTCCTGGAAGACCATCGGCTCCAGGCAGACCAGCACGACCAGGGAGGCCCTGTCAGGAGCAAAGCATTGTGGGTAATGCATAAAACAGCAAGCATCTTTAATGTAATGCATTTTTATACATTATGATGAATCCAGGTCATATTTCATCCCGAAATCTATTACATTTAAATGTACAAGTATGTACAAGTTACTTATAACTTACAAGTTCTTTACAAAATCTTAATGGTAAAATAGGCTTCAATTGATTTTATACTAATATATATGACCTAGACATTTTTCACAACTTTCAGCGTTGTTGAACATTAGCTTGTTCACTTACCCTTTCACCAGGATCTCCAGCGCTACCCGGGGATCCCGTTGAACCTGGAGGGCCGGGGAGACCCTAGAACAACACAAAGGTACTGTGAGAAACACATATAAAGCCACTGCAAGCACACAAACACACATGGGTGAGGGTCCAGTAAGGATCTAGATCACTGCTGGACTCTTTCCATTGCTTGATTTCTCATACTCATGTCGTTATAGTTCCAATAGAGCCACCAATTCCATCAATTCTCCAGCTGAGAGAAGAGCTGCTTTATTAATAAGTAGGTCAAGTATGAAACTGAAGAAACAAAACAGATATACAACTGTTTAGCATTGTCAGCAATAGTCAGTGAGCCTAAAAAACTGTTGCTGTTTCCCAGTTTTCCAACAAATGGAATGCTTCATTGCCTTTTTTTAATTACAATGTACTCTGAACTAGTTTTGGGAAGTACAAATAATTTTAGCAAACTGGTTGGTTTGGAAGGTTTCTTTATAGTGAATCTATTCACCCAAATGATTCAATTCAATGAACTAGTTTAAGAAAAATTATTTGTTGATTCATCACTCAATGATGTTCACAAAATCCTCTGAATTTCTTAAATATGTTTTGTTGTTTTCTTTAAAGTGTTATTTTAGTATTATTTCAATATTATTGCAGTATTAAGTGATATTTTTAATTTATTTTTATATTTTGATTTTAATTTAAGTTTAGGTTTTAGCAATTATGCATATATGTGTGTATATATATATATATATATATATATATATATATATATATATATATATTTACAGATATATATATATATAGCTCAGTTTTATTTTAAGCATTTGTAGTACTTTCACTGTAAACTCAGTACATTTTCATGATTTTTTTGTTTACTTTTTTCATCTACTATTTGTATTTTTTATTTATTTCATTTACTGAAATGAGTTTTAATCAAGTAAAAAAGAAAGGTAAATTCTATATAGTTAAATTAATATAATTATTGTTTTGTGCCAGAAAAATACAATCTTTAGTAAGAGATTGTCACCTTAAAAAAGTTCAGCATAATTACAACCTTTTTTAGTAACATGTAGTTTGGCAAACTACATAAAGGTACCTTGACTGTAGTTTAACTGGTTTAAAGTTGCTTGCAAATTGGCAAGCTACAGCTTCAAAGTACTTTACACACACACACACACACACACACACACACAAACACACACACACACACACACACACACACACAAACACACACATAAACTTACCGTGGGACCCTCTGGACCAGGTGGGCCTTCGACCAGCATTCCCTACAAGAACAGGATAACACAAGCACATTAAAAATGACAGCATAAATACAACCTTCAACACAAATATAAGATCAAAAGTGTGAGACCACCACAGCTTTGGTGAAAATCAGCTCTTTTAAATGACATTTGTCTTCTTTCTTCTTTTTTTCTCAAGACTGTGGGATGAAAGTGTGCATGTGTGTGTGTGTGTGCGTGTGCGTGTGCGTGTGCGTGTGTGTGTGTGTGTAAGAGATGTGCGCTTGGCCACAGGTCGCTGTACGGATCATAGGAAACAGCATCATCAGGATGTTTGTTAAAACACTAATGCCTGTTTCTCATGGCCGATGATCTTCTGACTGAAGCACAGCTGACTGAACAATCTAGAACCTCCAGCAGAAAAACAAATCTAATAGTTCCAGTTCTAAAATTGGATGGATGGATGGATTGGATGGATTGGGACGCGATATATCCATCACAGCTTTTTTCATGGTGAGAAACATTAAAATGTAGCAAAATATTAAAAAGGAAAACAAAACAAAAAAAATTCAGTTTATTTTTAATTAGCTTGCATTTTTTGATTTTCAGATTTCATTAAAATTTTAGAATACGTTTTAGAAATTTTGTTAAGTGCTTTTATCATTTATTTTGTTTTTTTAATATAGCTTCTATAATTCTATACATTTTATTTCAGTAAATTGTCATTTCAGTACTTCAATTAAATCTCAACTAATTTCAGGTAGTTGCTAAATAAACATTTCTAAGTTTTGTCAGTTTTCATCTAATATTTATATTTTGCTTTATATTTCCATATGAATCAACTGAACAAAAAAAAGTTCAAGAGGATTTAAAACCATTATAGTCCATTAAAATATTCCTCAAAATATTGGACTAAAAGAGAATATTTTCTTTTTAATTGTTTACAAAAAAACATGACGAAACCATTGTAAAATTGGCAATGATCGGTTGCTTAACAATAAATGGCATACATTTATGCTAATGACTTATATTTGTTTGTGAAAGAATTGTATACTGCGATGTTCCACATTTGTACATTACTTTGGATATATTTGTCTGATAAATGCTGAAATAAAATACCATTTATTTACAAAAGGGGTCATGAAATGACAAAAGCTTTTTTTGTTTTTGTGCAAAAAACTTTATTAGCATTATAAGTGATCCTCAATGACCCCTTTAAACTTTGGTGTCCTGTGAAAAGTAAAGTAAAAAGCCACATTTTAAGCTTTTTTAGACACATTTTAGTTTCATTCAATATTCTTGCTAGGGAAATTCTTATTAAAATGGTTCAGCTATACTCAAATATACTGCGATCTCTATCAGGACATTCAAGCTATTCTGTCTGTGAGTCATCAGTCATGATCAATTACTGATCAAAATGTGCTTGCATGAGTTGTGTTAGAACCACAATAGTGCAATAATCTCAAGCAAGCCTATAAAGATTGAATTACAGTCACTGAGAGGTCCAGAGCCCAAAGCAGAGGATTATTAGATACAGTGACTTAAGCTCAGGGTCACTTAAGGTCTAGAGCAAAGGGATTTTACTCTCAGATGAAAAGACATTTGCTTGTTAGAAGATCTCAGCGCTGTCCTGAAGGCATCAGTGTGCTGTCGTGGCACTGGGCATGTTCGCTTTGTTTTGGTGTGCGTTCCTTACATGCCAAAAAACACAGAGTGGACACAGTTTGTGTGCAGAAACAAGAGAGAATGTGGATGCTTGCAGAAAGAAGCATGTGATTTGAGCATTTTTCTTTCTCCAAACCACATGGTCATCCTTCATTAAAACCAGCTGTCCAGATCTGTATGATTAGGCTTTTCCACGACTCTGAAATAGCGCACTGATTTTCTTATCAATCTGTTCTTGTACGGTATCTCTGCAACAGTGACTTCTGAACAGCACATAAACCCAAACTTTATGAAAACACTTCATATGGCTGTGAAGGAAAGATCCCATCGAACAGAAAATATCTTCTAAGAACGTTTTACAAATGTTTCATTTAAGTTCTAAAAACGTTATTTCTGAATGTTTTTTCTTTTGAACGTTCTCTGAACATTCTAAAACAACATGTAACATTTAAAATACATTATCCAACACTACCAAACATTTAAGATAAAAACTATCCATGAATAATGTAGAAATAATGTTTAATGTATAAATATAGAACTATATATATAAATAAAGAACTAATGTTTTATTAACGTTACTGGGTTTGTTCATAACTTAGAGAGAACCTTCCCACAATGTTCTGAGAATGTTCCTGTTAGCTGGGATCTAGCTTCTTTATACATCCTTTATACACTTTTATCCAAAGCGACTTTCATTGCATTCAAGACACACATTGATATTCTAATCAGTTCTTGCTTTCCCTGTGAATCAAACCCATGATCTTGGCGTTGCAAGCGCCACGCTCTACACTTTGAGCTGTGATGTTCATTCACAATAAATCCAGATGTCTTCTAGCACTGCGTCCATAATCTCATGCTGAGAGTGCAGTGACATCTGTATGAAATCTCACAGCTGTTCGACATCAAGAGCAGTCAAGCAGTGAAGACTATGCAAAGGCTGACAATAATGATTCCCATCATGCAAATATAGTTGTCAGGCTTAGCATGGTAAAAGCATCAGCAAATCTGAGACTCTGAAACAGGAGTGACTTGCTCTTTTTGGAATATAAATGCAAATCAGGAGTGAATTAATTCATTAATTAAATTAGATGACCGATTGCCCGAATTAAACATCCTTATTAAAGTTACAAAGTTATAGTCACGAGCAGTGATTGATTTTTTCTTTGTCCTTAGTTATTTTTGATTAAAAAATGCAGCAGCAGGAATATTAGGATATAATGCAGGGATTATATATGAAATATAACAATTAAGATATAAGATATAATGCAGGGATCCAATATACTGATAAGACAAAGCATTTTCTTTCCAAACTGTTTACGTTCACTTAAGACATAACCGACTGTGTTTGCTAGGATACTAGATATTTTTTGACATAATTTTGCTTGTCAATTTATCGGCTCAAACGCAAGAAGACGTTAAAGAGAGTTTAGTTTAGTATTCGTTTGATGTCTGAGGTGATTATATATATATACACACACACACACATATAGATATAGATATATATAGATGCATATATATTGATTGCTTGGTTTCTAACAAATTTTCACTGCATAAACTGTTATATCAAACATCAAACATGTTGAAATTGGCTGTGATTGTCTCATTTTGCTTAACAGTTCAGTGTGGACAGACAAATCACTCATCATTGGGTGTTAATATTTCATTTCTGGTATACAACATTCACATTTTTATGTTTTATACTGTATATAAACTACTATTAAAAAGTTTGAGGTGAGTAAAAGAAATTCATATATTTATTCAGGAAGGATTTAATTTATCAGAAATTACAGTAGAAATATTTATAATTTATATTTTTTGGTTTGCATTACAGGAATATTATAAAATGTATTACAATAGAATGCAGTTACTTTGAATTGAGCGTGTATACATATATATGAGAAGCTTATTTCAAACATATTTTTTAAATCTTACTGACCCCAAGCTTTTAAACAGTAGCGTATGAGTGTCAAACACTTACGGGCTCAATGATCGCAGGCTCTCCTTTCTGGCCTTTCTCTCCTCTCAGTCCATCCACCTTTGGAAACACAAACTCAGTTTAATTCGGTGTATACCAGTGTAACCACAATATGGATATATGGACACAATATGGACACAATGACTGGAGTTGTAGATAATAAATAAAGCAAGCAATTCTTTGAACGTGTTATGAAAGTTCATCCAAAAATTAACTACAGTTCAACCTCAAGTTAATACGATTTCCTTTCGTCCATGGAACACAATTTGATGAGTTATGGGGACGTTCCAGGACATTCTCCTTTCGTTCTCAATGGAGGAAACAAACTTTTTTGTGTGTGTGAATTTCCATTAGTTTGCACAGATGTGTGGGTTGCACTGCATGGGTGCAGAACTGGAGATCACCTGTCCATAGACATTGTCGGTCTCCGCAGGCAACTCTTTGTCGCCGTCAGGGTATAGGTCTTCATATTCATACATCTTCTCCAGTTCTGCATCGGTGTAGTCTGTGATGGACTCTTCCTTAAAGTTGTCAATATCGATGGACTCTGCTTCTCCACCGATTCCTCCCTGTCCTCCCGTGGCGACAGATCCCGCCCCCGCACTGGCCCCTGCACTGGTGGATCCGCCCCCAGTGGAGCCACTTGAAGAAACAGACCCGCCTCCTACAGAAACAGACCCGCCTCCAATGGATACAGACCCGCCTCCGACAGAAACCGATCCGCCCCCTACAGACACTGAAGTGCTGCTGCTGCCGCCGCCTCCTCCCACGGTATACTCTCCCTCTCCATAACCTTCTCCGTATCCTTCTCCCTCTCCATAGTTCACATCATAACCCTCCCCGTACTGGGCATCATCATAACCACCACCAACCTGCAAAAGTCATCAGACATCATAAGCCACCAACAGTTCAGTGTTTGTACATCTATTCATTTTGAAATTTAAATATCTGTAAGTCTATCTCAGATGTCAACCCACACATAGATGAAACTATGACTTTATTTTGGCCTATTTTTAAGTTAATATTCTTTTAACTGAGACATACTTTTATGACAAAAAGCACATCACTGGTGATTCTCATTATAGTCTGTAGTACAGTGTTTTTAAAGTCCTACTTTAAACAAAATGCATTATTTCTTTTACAAATTGCCATATATGGAGTGAAATATGTTCCTGGCTGGCTTGACGTTAATTTTGCAATGATTTGCAAAACATATGAAAGACATTTAAAACTGAAAATTCTTGAAAAATATAGTCCATATATTTATATTCTTTAAAATAAAATAAATACTACAAATAAAATAAAATGAGTTCTTATTGATATTAAATGTTGACAATAAAAAGGTATTTTTCAATTAGACTGGAATAAAATAGGATCTTGATACAATATTACACTAAACACTGCAATAAGCAAAACTTACAAAACATATGAAATACATTTAAAGCATAGAAAATATAGTCAGAACAATAAAAACTAAACTCACTGAGGTAGAGCTAGAGCTGGAGCCGGTACTAACTCCAGAACTGGAGCTGGAGCTGGAACCAGAGCCGATACTGATTCTGGAACTGGAGCCGGAACTGGACCCGGAACTGGAACTGGAGCCTGAGCCGATACTGATTCTGGAACTGGAGCCGGAGCCGGAACTGGAGCCAGAGCTGGAACTGGAACTGGAGCCTGAGCCGATACTGATTCTGGAACTGGAGCCGGAGCCGGAACTGGAGCCAGTACTGATTCTGGTGCTAGAGCCAGAGCCGGAGGTTCCATTGCTAATGATTGTGACAGTTGAGTGCCCTCTTCCACTTCCTCCTCCTGATGATGATGATGACGTGATGATCCGCCTGTCCAGGTCTACTCCCAATCCCATGTCCACCTCACCCAGTCCAATATCTACTTCTGCTCCAGTACCTGTGCCTGTACTAGTGACCGTGATGGTCCGGGAGCCATCAGGCCGTGAGGTCGACTCGTCGTAGTATGTGTCATATCCCGTCTCATATCCATCGTAGCCGTCGTACGGGTCTTCACCATTATTTGTTGTAGAACTGGAGGAGGAAGAGGAGGAAGAGGACGAGGAGGAGCTACTTGATGAACTGCTGGAGCCTCCTGTTCCACTAGTGATAACTGAGGTAACCACGCGACCGCTATCCGGAACAGACACCTGGTAAACACAGTAAATACACACTTCTTTACAACAGATCAGCACTGATTTCCTGATTGAGTTAGATTCAGTTTCAGTCCAGTTGATCCCAGTTAGGAATATTTCAGTTTCACAGTTTACAAATTCTCTGAAAACTAATGCTGTTCATCTACAGTCATTTTGAGATATTTCCATTTTATATTTATTCATTTAGCTGACGTTGAGGTGAAGTCGAGGTGGTGTGAGCGTGTGTGTCATGTTAGATATTTTTAGTCTTTCTTTCTTGCAAATTATTGAAAAGAAATGACTAACAATGACTTTACGAATAAACGTAAAATTTTAATTTATAAAAAACAAACATTTTCACACAGCCCTAACTGTTATGAATTATTTTCACTATATTTCATTTTAATTTTTGTTAATTAAAATAAATAAAGCAGAAATTAAATATAGAAATATTAGATGAAAACCTAAAGTTAAAAAATAGAAATGTAGCCTTGATAACTATAACTGAAATAAAATAAATTTAAGTTAAAATACTACAATTAGTAAAACTAAAACTGAAATAAAAAGAAATGAATGCTAAACAGAAAGAAAAAAAAACGAATAAAATGACAAAATCACTGAAACTGAATATAAAAGCAATTTTAACATATTAATAAATACTATAAATAACACTGACCGATAGGTCTTCCGTTTCGGTTCCAGTCGTTTCATCAGTTGTGGTTTCTGCTGTCTTTTCCGCATCCATGTCCTCATAGTAGGGATATTCGTAATAGTAGTTATCATCCTCTGTGTTCTGAAGGGGAAAAAGGGTTATTAAATATTAAAATACTGTACTATCTACTATCAGTGTTTAGAGTAATTGAGTCACGATAATTGTGTTTATATCACACCACAATAGAATTAGAGTAACTCGTATGAATATTCTAGAGTGTGTGAGTGTGCGTTTATTCATTTTTAGCTTTCTTCCTTTTTTTGCAAGTGGTAGTTGACCAGTATTTAATGTACTGTAGTCTCAAAGAATGATATAATTCAATCTGCATGCATAATAATTATGTTAGCTAGTTTCAGATGGAATATAGCACGTCACGCCACATCCCACCCATAAAGATATAAACCTGCACATGGATCCATTTTGGCAATCTGAGCAATTAAAAAAAACTAATTATTTCTGAGCCTGAGGACACGAACATGAGTTCATCAGAGTCTCTCAAGCGTTGACATCCTGTAATTATGGGAATTATGTCATGATGTGAATGCAGAATATGTTAAATAATTTGTTTTCCTTGATAAAAAAAGAGCACAACTGTTTATATTCAAACTATTCAAGTGAGAACAAATACATGTAAACATATTTGAATATAAAACACTGAATATGTTGAATATCAAACTAATATAGAATTATAAATACTGTATATTTGAAACTTTAGTACTTAAGGGGGGACAAATAATTTGATTATATTAATATAAATATTTTACATTTTATATATATATATATATATATATATATATATATATATATATATATATATATATGTGTGTACATATATTTATATAAATACCCTTTGTACATAAATTTAAATAAAAATGGATAATTCTAAATATAAAACAAGTATATAAATATATTAATATACAGTTTTTGAAACTTTAATAGAGGTTGGACAACGTATGTGATGTGTGTGTGTGTGAGTGTGTGTGTGTGGTTGTGTGTCCATATAAAGCACAGTAATAGAAATGATTTGATATTTAATTTTACTTTAGAATTTATTAAATTCATATACATATTTTATACTGTATTTTAAAATAAATAAATAAATAAATATACATATACAGTGTGTGTGTGTGTGTGTGTGTGTGTGTGTGTGTGTGTGTGTGTGTGTGTGTGTGTGTGTGTGTGTGTGTGTGTGTGTGTGTGTGTGTGTGTGTGTGTGTGTGTGTGTGTGTGTGTGTGTGTGTGTGTGTGTGTGTGTGTGTGTGTGTGTGTGTGTGTGTGTGTGTGTATACAATATTTGAGGTGGGACAAATGATTTGATGTTTTTTCTGTTGTATATTTTTTATATTAATAAATATACAGTATATGTACATGTATATATTTGAAACTAAAACACTGAAAGGGCAAAGGAAAAGAGGGATTCCCTCCAACTAAATTCCCCGGAAATCCATGTTCTCTCTTATCTAGCGAGAAAGAGAAAATCGTGAGGAATTCCGTCCGCTCTGCGACCTCTCACCGTTCTGCCTCTCTCTCCCTAATTCCCACACATTTGCAACAGATAACACAGTTTGGCTGATATTTAAACGGTGGATGCTATTGAAGGACTGATCAAAGGTGCAGGGGCTTTTCTTTCATTTTGCCCCCTACTAATACCCCACACTCAGATTTACAGCTCACGACCAACAGGTGAAGACGAGGTCAGCAGGGGTCGTTTCCGTGCCAACACACAGACATCAAAGCTCTGAAAGATGTAAAAGTCCACGCATGGCTGAAAAAGCACCACATGCTCTAGTCACATGTATGTCATTTATTTTTACAGACATAACTCAGAGATAACGTTACCATATGTTGGCCACAACAGTTTTCCAAAAGAAAGCTTCTCCTTTTTATGAAGATTACTGACAGCTGTGGTTTAATATTCAATTCTTTTTCTTCTTCTTTTTTGTTCATTTATGTTTCAAAATATCAGCGTTTTTAGAGTGCATGCATATATGCAAGAATAGGGTTAGAAAATTACCCATAACCCAGCCTCGCAAAACATTAATTAAATATAATAATACATAACTGTAATTCAAGCATAAAATCCACAAGGAGCTGACAAAATATTAAATTTTTATTAGTCCAAATGAAAGTGAAATTATATTTTACACCTCTCGCTTGCATTAAAATAAGCATTTCTCCACATGTTCAATCCCATAATTCCCTTGAGCGTGCCTTTTGCTTTGCTCCCATAGAGAATCAATTGAAAACGGTTGGTCATCTCTGTGTTATTCAGCTTAAGCTATTTTCTCATATGCTTCGCATGCTAAATCTCTCAATCTTTTATTTAATGCCTTCTCTTCCTCTCTCCACAGCTCTGAGAGGATATTGGCATCTGAGTGAACCCAGATGGACAGAGACCGATGAACATATGAACACTCCACTGACCCTGTGAAATAAAAAGGGTGTAATTTTTTATCTTGTCTATGTTAATATACTGAAAAAATGTTGTTTTTTTTGGCATTTTAACTCTTTCCCTGCCATTGAGGGAAGCTATTGTGCATCTTCTGAAAAAGTACTGAATCTTCTGATCAAAACACAAGAAAAGAAGAAGCAGAAACAATCGATACATGAAAGCAGATGCGTATGTAAATGATGGACTCGATCATCATCGTTAACAGCTCAGCTTTTTGCTTTTTGCTTTTTTTATTAAACTTACCCAAGTGTTGATAAAAAAGAATGCATTAAGATAGAATAAAATGAATTAAGGTCGATTTTTGTTTAAAAGCAGAGATCTGGTCTTTCTTTTGATGTACAGTAATGCCTTGAGATACGAGCGTCCCGACATACGAGTATTCCAAGATACGAGCAAGCCTTCTAGCAAAGTTTTGCTTTGAGATACGAGTAAATATTTGAGATACAAGCAGCTTACAAACCCGAAGCTGGGTGTTCAGCACTCGGAGCAGCTCAAGCTCCTCATTTATGGGGTAATTGCATATGATCTCCACTAGAGGCAGCTTGGTTTTACAGCGGGAGGTTACCGGGGCAACGAGTGATTCACGAGTATTAAGCTGGGAGCAGCACGAGTTATGCGTGTTCAATAATAATAATAATAAATATGAGGTTCTGAGGCATACATTATTGTGTGTGTAGTCTATCCAGTACACTACATGGGAAGAAAACATTTTTCCCCCCATTGTTATTAGCACTAATAAAATAGTTTTTTAGAGGGCCGGAATGGATTAATTGTTTTTCTGTTATTTCTTATGGGAAAAAATGATTTGAGATACGAGCAATTCGAGTCACAAGCTCCGTCCTGGAATGGATTATGCTCGTATCTCAAGGTATTACTGTATATAGCATGTTAAGATATTCATACAACAAAATATTCAATAATGATCAAGAATAAAAAAAACACTATAGTTTTTAAATAAACGCTAGCAGGGAAAGAGTCATTTCTACCAGAAAGTGTCAAATATGAACTAAGCATTGTGACAAAACAATGTCTATTCTTTACATTTTTTACATGTTGTTAATAAAACATATCAGCCATACAGAACCCAAACACTTTACAGGCCGAGACCTGCTCATTTCCTCCGTCTATCACTCTCTTTTTCTCTCTCATTCTTTCTCTGACTGATGAGGTCATCCATTAGGATGGAAAAATAAAATCTATATTACCTGCAGCTGGGGCTTTTCCAATGAGATGGAAAGAGCTATAAAGAATTAATACGCCTGAAACTTACACACACACAAGTGTGGGCAGGTATTATTATTCCATTTTAATTTGTTTCTCATCCAAAGACTGAATAAAACTAAATAAAATGGTCAAACAGTGAGTTCTTTGTGCTGCCAGGTATGCCAACTGTAACACCAAAACCAGATTTCTTAAGCAGAACTTACACTAATAATAAATTCAGCTAAATTCTTAGTAACGGCTCGCCATTATGACCTCCGGTCAAAACATATCTGTTATGAAAACTGCTACGGCTAGGGATTATTGTTAAGTGTTTGGCGGATGTGATGGTTACATTTTCCGCAGGATTAAGATTTAAAACTGCTTCGGCTTTCCAAACACTCAACAAGATGTTCTTGACTTCATTTGAGCTGATCTCGACAATCTGCAAGAAACTGATCTCTGCTGTCTGTTTTGCTTTGGATTTTTTCCAGGCTGGGCCGAACAGAACGCCAAGGATTCTGGGATGTCCTTAGCACAAGTGTTTTTTCAATTGCTTTCAATGGGAGTGCTGTGTATTTCAAAACGGTGGTAGCGTGACGAGGCGCCGATCATATATTTCACACTGAAAAAACATTCAACTTTGGGTTACCCAATCTTTGGATAACCAAGCCGTCCAATCACAGCGAAGGAGAGGCGGGACAAATACCACACCGACCAACTGACACAACAAGTGCAAAAATCGAACATAATAATTTAAAACAAAAACCAGAGCAATTATTTTACGTTGTAGCAACATTTTTATATTCGGAAACAAATTATCATCGAAATCAGATACCAATAACATTTCCACGGATATTCCGTATCATAGCAAGCAAAGCGTCTCAATGAAGAAAACCCACGGTGTCACCAAAGCTCTCTCCAACTCCTATAGCATGGCTAAAAAAGCATATGAACTTACATATTCATCAGTGTTTGGGTCTTGGTTCTGGGGCTGTTCAGGGGCAGGAACCTCACAGTCCGGGCTGTAGTGCTCGCAGTAGTCCAACGCAGCACGATGGTCCGATACAATCATCAGTTGCTGGATGTCTCCCTGTACAAAAGAAGAATCAGCCATTAAAACTTCTGGATAGAAAACAAAACTAATACAGATGATTGGCAGATGATCTTTATACTTAGTGGACCAGAAGAGAGAGCAACATTTTTACTCCCTGTAGAGCACAACAATTTTTAATTAACCTATTAATTATATAAGTTATATATATATATATATATATATATATATACACACACACACACATACATATACATATATATATATATATATATATATCTGTTCTTGGAGCCAAACCTACAAATTAAATGTATAGCAACGCATGACGACATGCTAAACAGCAATCACACAATCTGGACGAGATGGGCATTTAAATGAAGGAAGGAAGGAAGAATACCAGGAAATAATAATAAATTTTATCCGAAACTCAAAACACACGCAGAAACAGGATGAATAACTGACTTCTGCAAAACGGCTGTAACCTTTCATTCAATAACTATGGTTTTTGGAAAAATAATGAATACAGTACGGAAAAGGGATGGAGCACCTGTTGCAACAGAACAGGAAACACACACACACACACACACACACACACACAGAGTGAAAGTGGGTCACAGTCTGGGAGGAGAGAGTTGAGTCAAAACCTGATCAGACGCCAGAACTGTCCAATCGAATTAGGGCACAATGACCAGCACCTATACACTTACACTTACACACACACGGTTTCGGTATCTTTGTGGGGACTCTCCATAGGTGTAATGGTTTTTAAACTGTATAAACCTTATATTCTATCCCCTTACACTAAACCTAACCATCACAGAAAACTGTGCATTTTTGTTTCCAAAAACATAATTTTTGTTTAAAGGACACATTTCTCAATATTTAGGTCATTTTGTCAAACTGTTCACACAGTTCTAACCAATTTTCAGCTTCACAGCAGTTCATTTTACATTTAAAATGCAATAAAACTAGCACTAGCAAAGGTTCTCCCAGCAAACTCACTTTATCAATCATAAAACACAGACGTAAAAAAACACACTTCTGTCATTTTTTTTTTACAAAAGAAGAATAGTGCTTTGATAAATGCTTTGATAGTATTTGATTTTTTTTATTCAGAATATATTTCAATATGGAATTACTGTCTTATGTATTTTTGTGTTAATTGTGAATGGTATTTAATCATGTTTAGCACATAAAGTTGTAGTGGTGTTTGTGTCTCAGTGAGAAAAAAATGTATGTAAACTGAAAAATGTTGTCATTTAATACATAGGTGATCTCAGGTTTTTCTATCCTTGTGGAATTACACACACACACACACACACACGCACGCACGCACGCACGCACGCACACATACGCACGCACGCACGCACACAATGAGGCTAAATCATTCTGTTACCATTTGAAAGATTTTGTGTTTTGCTGACTGTACAGTATGTGTTCATTGCAAAACAATAAATCACTTAATCGAAATGAATATGATTTGAGAGCATTTCTCTTCTTCCCACATGCGCGCACACACACACACACACACACACTACTCTCAATCGTGACCATTGTAATCTGATTCTAATTCATTCTTCTGGAGAGCTTCTGAATTCGTTTAATAATTGATACGATTTTACGAAAGTAACACTGTTATTTTACATAAAAAATGACGACTTGACACAGTAACAAACTACTCGTTTCAGTAACTCAAAAAGTTAAATCAGTATGGATGTTTTTGTGACAACATGTAGATACAGTGTACATATTAACAAAGAGGCTTAATTATTATTAATTTTATTATAATAAAATACAGAGTCCACTTATCTCGAGCTCGGTTAACTCGCCAATCCTATTATGTCGACGTTAAGTGGAACCGCCAAACTCCCAATTTGTCTTAATGGCCAGTCACACAGCCGATCACGCACGAATCACTCACAAATCACGCACAGATTGGGTTTGTGCGTGCTTGTGCGTCGAGAAATTGACCAAAGTATTCCACGAACATTCGACGCACGCCTGACGCATGAATCACTGACGGAGCGCGTCCAAACACACACACTTCTCGAACGTTCCATGAACAAGCACTTTCAGAATCCACATTGTCAGTGGAATGAACGTGATACGTGCGCGGTTCATGCGTGGTTCATGAGTGATATGAACGTGGGGCGTCAGTGGACGTGCGCGGTTTCGAACCAGTTACGACGAATAAGCACTGGCGACCGACGCGTGTCCCGCGCATAGTCACGCATACTTAACTACGCACACCGACTCATGAATAACGCACACATTTTTAACGAAAAAATTTTAACCGTTCAAAACTCAAAATCACGCACAAACCGCCTTCGACGCACATCCACTTACAATCACTAACGGTCCACGTTCGTTCCACCGACAAATTACGCATACGACGCACACTCCGCGCAAAAAAGAAAATCTGTGCGTAATTCATGCGTTCTTCATGCGTTTTCACTGTGTGACTGGCCCTTTAGCATTTTCTTATCGGTTATGTCGATTCTTTTATGTCACCGAACCCTAATATCTCGAGCACAAAAGAGGGACAAATTCGCCTCTTCACATGGATATCTCGATTCCGTGACTACGAACTAGTACCTAGTTCACTGTGCATGCGCCGAATTTGCGTTGCACGTCATGCCATGACCATTTTTGGTCTTTCCGGTCCTTCAGGCCGCTTTACATTTGCCCAGTCAGATTGTGATTTTACAGCGGTGGGACGCATTAGTTTGTGTGGTCATGTCATAAGGGCCGTTTTCATGTTATATAATTGATTTCATGTTATATAATTGTGACCTTTTTTTTGATGGGACGAATGCTGCTGTTCAAGAGTTTACACAACGCAGATTACACACCTACAGAAGCGCAGGAATGCCCAGATTACATTGACATCGACAAAGACGTTGTTACTGATAGAAGCTTAGAAGCATTTGTTTTCAAGCAGACCGTTAAAGGCAAAACAACAATGCATTGTAGACTTTGTAAAGAAACCATAGTAAAAACATGTGTGCAATACTATCAGAACTGTGTCCAAGTGAAATGACTGTGTTATGAGTCAATGTGTTTTTATAGCATGCCGATCGCTTCATCAAATAAATCGCCATATTGGCTGTTGGTTTTCTCGATCCTTGGTTATATCAACGTTTTTTTGCAACCCTGGAGGCCGTCGACATAACCGGATTCCACTGTAATAAAAAAACATTAATATGTTGCAGCATTAGTTAAGGCATTTGATTTCCCATGATGCACTGCTGTGTTAGTTTATGTTAATTGTTTCTAGATTATGTTTATAATGGCAATTGTTTCTGTCATATTCATACATTTTCAATTGACGTGTTTATAATTTAATTACTTTAATTACGTACTGTTTGTTTTGAGGCTTAATGTCCATGTGCATGTTTGACTAAATAAATAAAGCCAAACTTCTTCAAAAGCCAATGTTGCGTCACCCTTACAAAAAAACTTGAATGTTTCATTTTGTTTGTAAATGTGCAGGAATTAGCACACTGATTTATTATAGCAGTCAGATTCATATCCGTATAATTGGTGATTTTTCCTTGTCATACACGCACAAATAAACGTTTTTCCCACAGCAAGGAAACTTGTACAAGCAGGCGGAGAAAATGTGGGCAAAGAGAGTGTGAACTCAGGAAGATGAATGTCTGGAACTGACATGAGTTTAGAGTCAAACATGAAGAGACTAGTGCACACACACATTACCTAATAAAGTAGATTTAAATCATCATGAGAGAACAAGACAGAGAGGGGGGGGGGAAGAGTGTGTGTGTGTGTATGTGTGAGAGAGAGAGAGAGAGAGAGAGAGAGGGAGGGAGAGAGAAAGAGAGAGTGTGTGTGCGTGTGTGTGTTTGTGTGTGTGTGTGAGAGAGAGAGAAAGAGGGAGAGAGAAAGAGAAAGAGGGAGAGAGAAAGTGTGTGCGTGCGTGCGTGCGTGCGTGCGTGCGTGCGTGCGTGTGTGAGTGTGAGTGAGGGCGAGAGAGAAAGTGAGAGTGAGAGAGAGAGAGAGAGAGAGAGAGAGAGAGAGAGAGAGACAGTGAGAGTGTGAGAGAGAGAGTATGTGTGTGTGTGTGAGAGAGAAAGAGAGAAAGTGTGAGAGAGAGTGTGTGATAGAGAGAGAGGGAGAGAAAGAGAGAGAGAGAGAGAGAGAGAGAGAGAGAGAGAGAGAGAGAGAGAGAGAGAGAGAGAGAGAGAGAGAGAGAGAGAGAGAGAGAGAGAGAGAGAGA
Organism: Rhodeus uyekii; assembly: GCA_037043235.1. NCBI lineage: Eukaryota > Metazoa > Chordata > Actinopteri > Cypriniformes > Acheilognathidae > Rhodeus > Rhodeus uyekii. Next base: position 1,704,643 of record JAWRVZ010000046.1, read on the forward strand.
GAGAGAGAGAGAGAAGGCTCTCCAGGCTGTGTGGAGATTTGGCTGCATGTGACCAGACAGAATTGGCACAAGAGTTTGTAACACAATCCACAGAGAAAACTGGAAGACAAAACGCTTCTACTGTCGACTAAACAGCTGCACATAAAGTTCTAGATGACACATTACATAACAGAGAGAATTATGGGTAAAAAAGAAAAAGAAAAAAGATTTCTCAGAGAAACTTTGGTGCAAGTTAACATGACAAGTTTTACTCGTATCAAAATACATTAGTTATAACAAGTATGATTAGTAACGGAGCACAAAAACAGCTTTCTGAGTCACGGATTGGATCATTTTTCGGATCATCGAAAAAGAAACAAAACTTGCATCAAACTATGATGCAATAGCACAGCCAAAAAAACTACTAGCCTAACTAATAAGGTTCAAATGCTTAAAAACAAATCTAAATAAAAACATACACTAATTACAAGCATAGATAATTACAATATAATAAAGTTATGAATAAAGTAAGGTCTAACAGTGTCCGTATAATGAATGTAAAACACCACTCTAATGTTCACCGTATAAATTAAATATAGGTTCATTTTCGTTAAAGCTGTCTTTTGTTACTAGATTAACAATGAAACACATGACTTCTTTACTCTTTATTGATATTTTGGTATTTTGACAATTTTGTGTGTCGTGAAAGAAGAATCAATTTGGTGAAGTGCATCTCTCTTTCATTCATTGTAGTATTTTATATATTTATATTATTAGCAGGCCGTTCGTATGCAACCAAGATTTTAGATTTTATAAATTAATACTATTATTGACATGTAACATTCATATAAATGCTGTTCTTTTGAACTTTCTATCCATCAAAGAATCCTGAAAAAAATCACTAAAAAATATTAAGCAGTTTTTCAGTTGATGATAATAATCAGAAATGTTTCTTGAGATATTAGAGTGATTTCTGAAGGATCGTGTGACACTGAAAACTGGAGTAAATTCCGCTTTTCCATCACAGGGAAAAATACATGTTATAATATATTCAAGTAGAAAACAGTTATTATAATTGAAAATAATATTTCACAATTTTACTGTATTTTTTGATCAAATAAATGTAGCACAAGAGAGTTGTTACAAATGATTTGAACTTCTGAACCATATATTTCTCCAAACAGTGTAAGCAGCATCAGTGTCTTTCCTGGTTTCATTCCCTGTTTTTCTTCTATCTGTCACTCGTGACACTTTCCAAGGGCTTTGCTGTAGGAACAATGACTGTAGTCATTTCTCGTTGGCTGTTGCTCTGGATTGTTTGCCAGTGTAAACATGTGTTTGGACTTGACACCAGATTCAGATCCAAAATCCAGAGTTTCCTCAATCCACACACACTTCAAACATTTTTAACTGGCCCAAAACACACAAAGACAAATCTACTGTCTTAATGTAAACTAAATCTAATCACCGTAGATTAGCGAGCTGTCATTTTAGCAGACAAATTATTTCGCATCATGAAAATACCATGAAAAAATCAGATTATCCCTAATTTTAAAATAAAAATTTTGGGTATTTGTAAACATTATATAGTCCTTTATAAGAAATCCCCATTTCAATTGAATCTATGATTCATCACAGTCATCCTCCGCCACTCATGATCTAACAATAACACAAAAACTGAAATGTTTTAAACCAGAATATATCAGGTCTAGGTTTGTGAAATGAACCCTTGGACTTTCTGCATCACTCCAGATTTGAACATACAATATTTACGTTTGCATCGCGTGAAAGAAGAGCATAAAGAGAGACAAGAGAAAACCTGAAACAGAAGTAGTCATGAGAGGAGTATTCTGGGATTTCTGTGTGTCTGAGAGAAGTTCATCACATTAATGTGGGACAGAGAGAGAGAATAATAGACATTGCATTGTCAGCAACTTTGAAATACGAGCGCTTTTTGGCCAGAACTCCCCACATCTCTCTCAGGAGTTCAAGCTAACTGTTTCAGCAGCTTCCTGTGGCGAAGTATGAAGCCAAAACACCGTGCACACATACACACGCACGTTTAAATGCTGCAAAACACCACGAATTTGTGTCACATGGCTGCAGTCGACAGAAGGGGGCGATATATACGCCACTGCTGCAAATGAGCAAACGTGGAGGAACGATCCCAAAGTTTTCTGGTAGGGAGCCCAGAGTACGACACGTTCTTCAGTGCTTGAAAACATCTCAATTCCCTGTTCTGTCCAGCAATATTTTATTTCAACAGACATGCACCATGCTCAAACACACATACACACATTGGGTGAAATTCATGAAAATATGTCATAATTCAGCCCAAATGGTACTTAATGGAGTTAACAATATATAAAATGACCATTAAGTACCATTTGGGCTGAATTATAACATATTTTCATGAATTTTGAATATATATAATCATATATGTATTATATAATATAATTATTAATTTATGGATTTATAAATCTATAAATAATAATTTAAATAATTTAAAAATTTATATTTAATAAGTAATTAATAATAATTAATAAGTAATAATATATATATATATATATATATATATATTCTAATGATACATATACATATGTATAAATTATAAGTAATATAAAGTAGAATGTTTTTAATATTGCTTTATATTTTATACTATTTATGATATATTATGCGTTATATGTTTATTATAATATTAATCATATAATATATAGTTAGTAAAATAAAGAACATATTGATCATTTACAACTAATAACAATTTATCATTTCTATTATATATTCTATATGTTTATTATCATATTAATATAATTTATTAATCATGTAATATATAACATATAGTTAACATTAATAATGTATTAAATATATTCGTAATATATATGTACACATATAATTATTATAATATTATTAATATCGCATAATAGTAACAATTTTAATGCAAATATTTTGGGTATTTGTGAAATTCTCAAAGATGATTCTCATTAATGTAATACAGTAACTTTAACTGAACAATGAAATTAAATACTTTACAATTCAAATAAATATCTCATAAAAAAAATGTTTGCAGTGCAGTCATGATGATTTGTAGGAAATGTGTTTAATTGCCATTAGATTTATGGCGGTTACAATCTGATTTTAGAGTAAAAAGTGTTAGACAACTGTTAGATTGACCCAGAACATACACACTCTGTCCTGTTTAACTAGAGTTTTTTGAGGATTTTGAGGGCTTGTCCTTATTAGGTTTGTTTAAAAATGACATCATTGCAGCTGCTTATGACCTCATCATCCTGAGACCGCATGTGATCCGCATTAGAACATAGACTCTCACAGTGGGAAGGATTGCAAGAAGATTTTAATGAAGAAGCAGCATGAAACTCACCATAAGAACGACTAAATATCTGGGCAAACTCGAGACCACAATTGCCACATGCACACGTGTGACCGCGCACGCACACACACACACACACACACACACATCCAGGCAGCGTCTGGCCATTCTCAAGAGCAAAAAAATAAAAAATCTATCAACCACAGAAACCAAACCATCCAATGACGTGAACACACACACAGTGGCAGCGTCTGGAGACCTTTAAGATTTTTGCCAAAAGCAACAAGCATGTCTACCACTGCATTTTCCCTGGATTCCTTTTGTCCACCAAACCTCCATCAAGTTTTTGCTACTTCATTTCTCCTTTTCCAATCACTCACATCCACTGTCACTTCTCCTTTTAATTATAATGGCATGTCCAGCCCTACAGCAAAAGATTCTCGGCTCTTTAGGATCCGCTTCCTCAACTGTAGCATTGACTGCTGGATTATTCAGACTGTTGTTTTCACTAGGAGCCTTTATGAAGTTTCATTTGTCGCGCTGAGCAACTACTGCACCAAATGTTATAATGTTTCTGAGGCCCTGATCACACATGGGATTAAGTCAGTCGGACTAAATAAGGGTGTAAATGGGGTCTAAAATGTTTTGAGCCTGTCCACTTTTGACTACTTCTGATTTCTAACACACACTCACCACATTCAAAACGAAAGCTGATGCTCTCTGTGTGTGTTTTTCCGTCGTCTCACGTTTATATGTAAATTGTGTGAGCTTATATTGTCCTTTATATCATAAGTTAGTACATTGACGGGTGTGTGTCTTCCGCCTTTACTTGTGATCTGATTGACAGGGACTTAAATGTTCTTGGCCATTCATGCAGAAGAAGATTATTTATTCTATTTACATATACAGATTGAATATTCAAATGTGCTATTGGGTGCTATTGGTGATTTAAGCAGAGTCAAATGGAAATGGAGAAATCTCTACCTTTAAAATAGTTTTTATGTTCGCTGATGAGAAGTTTGGGGTCATGAAGATTTTTCTTGTTGTTAAAATAAATCTCTCATGCTCACCAAGGCTGCCTTTATTTTTTTTTTTTATCAAAAATACAATGAAACAGTAATACTGTGAAATGTAATTACAATTTAAAATAACTGTTTGCTATTATGCTTTATTTAAAACATTATATGCTATTTCAAAGCTATATTTTCAGCATCATTCCTCCACTTTTCAGTGTCACATGATCCTTCACAAATCATTATAATTTGATGCTCAAGAACCATTTCTAATAATTATCATCAATAATGAAAACGGTTGTGCCGCTTTTTGTTGAAACTGTGATCTTTTTTTTGATAACTAGGTAGTACAAAGTACAGCATTTATTTGAAACATTTTAAGTCTTTACTTTCACTTTTGATCAATTTAATGCATTTTTGAAGAAAAACATTAACTTCTTTTTACTTCATTAAAAACTTGCTGAGCAGAAACTTTTGAACAACAGTTTTGTATACAGAAAATCTAATAGCCAATCAAATCACAGCCTAACATGTTTCAGCCAATCAAATCCTGATAATATCGAGTCCCACCTACTTGATTTTCGACCATATTTTGAACCACTCAAAAATGCATAAATATAATAGACATAATGATTTCTAGACTGTGAATACTGTACATTATATCCCCTAAACACACACTAAACATATTAAACTTTCTGCATTTTTACATTTTTAAAAAAACATATGATTTTTAAGCCGTTTTTCCTCATGGGGGAACAAAAAATGTCCCCACAAGGACAAGGGTTTTGGATATTTTTGGTTTACCTGAACCACACACACACACTTCTGCTGACCTGTACGTGAGCTATGGAAACCCCCTCAATGATGTCATGAGACATGAGTCTCAAACTCCTCATCCTGACCAGAACTTTCCACAAAAACATCACCTTTGTCTCTCTGTGTGTGTGTGTGTGTGTGTGTGTGTGTGTGTGTGTGTGTGTGTGTGTGTGTGTGTGTGTGTGTGTGTGTGTGTGTGTGTGTGTGTGTGTGTGTGTGTGTGTGTGTGTGTGTGTGTGTGTGTGTGTTTAGGCACTGTTATGAAGCAAACTTTTCCATCTGATAACAGCCCAAAACTAAGATAATCATCTGATTATGCAATCTGACTCTCTACATAGATGCATACTATATACAGCAATATTAAGTTAAAATATAAAAGTGACTGATTTGGAACACTCTACATAGGCAGAAACTCATGATATAAATAGCACTTCTCATGTGAAGCACATAAGATGCTCGACTCACAACGACATCCAACATCGTTTGATATTAACATAAAATAATAAGCAAAAAACATATATTGTGTTTTCTAGTACACAGTTGCTTCATCAATACATAGTATATTGAAATCAGATTGGGGAAAAAGTCATAATCTCATTAATATAACTTATTCCAATGGTACCCTAAATTATAAACAAAATATTGGGTGCAATTGAATTAAATACTATCCATTACTGCATATAAATTAAGTATATTTATAGTCAAAATGTCTTTAAACTGTTATCTTGGATGAAATCCAGTGCATTCTGGGATTGTCTATAAAGTAGACATCTTAGAAGACACAATCATTTTGTACCTATAATACAGTGTATGTAATGATAAATAGACACCTTATGAAGTTTTGGAACAGAGATAATATGCGTGATGTCTCCTAAATAATGCCGTTTTCTATGAGTTTCTTAAAGAAACAACCAGAGAAATGTAAGAACTTAAACCTTAATTTAAATGGATCGGTAAATAGATCTGCTTCATGAAAATAACTCACCATCTAGTGAACGCATTATGTTAAATCTCGATATGATTTACCATTATTCCTCGGTCTTTCGTCTCTCTCTCTGTTTATCTTAGAGGTCTATAGTGAAATTTGTCAGCATTTAAGGGAATTGAATTACATGTGCAGACTCTGAAAAGAAATCTGTTTTTGTGTGTAGGTGTGTGTATACGGCAGGGGTTTGGTTAAGGTTCTGCGGTGACTCTGTGTCTCGCTCTGTGGAAAAAGAAACACATGGCTCTGTCCATTTTCTCCAAACACTTCAACTTCAAACGGAAAGGTAGACCGAAGCTTAGTCACATCAGCGCTCCACGAACCCTGTACGTCTGCGGTCAAATCCCTCGGGATGAACACTCACATTACCTACTGTCCTTCTGAATGACTCACGTCCACTCATGGACTGTTCAAATTTTGCTTTTGCTAATAAGACACAATGAGAAAGAACAAAAAAAAACAAATTCCATTTTTACATTTTCTAAAGAAGACTTTATTCACCTCATCACACGTAATTCATCACCCATTGCTTTGAGCTCTGACTACACACACACACACACACATATGTGCATGTCTATGTATATTTATTTGATTTATTTCGGCATTTATCAGAAGCTTTTATCCAAAGCGACTTGCACTGCATTCAAAACATTTCATTGACATTCTAATCGGTTCTTGCTTTCCCCGGGAATCGAACCCATGACCTTTGGCGTTGTAAGTGCCACTCTATACTGTTTGTACAGGAAAGCTTTTTATAAGAGTATTAAATAATAGTATGAATGGATATTCACTACATACATCTGCAACTTTGTACTACAGAGAATGTGTAATTCAGGAAGTGCCACAAAGTCATCAGCCCGGAAATATAAACTATTTACTGTTATTTTTCATTTTTGTCCAATTGTGGCTGTCTAATCTCAGTGTTGACATCACTTCCGGTTCATTCGTCACACGAATGAAATGAAAAATCATATCAAGCACATTGCATTGGATCAGTATTCCACCTAGTGTACTCTGGCTACATGCTTCACATTTTGCCAAATATTTTATTTTATTTTTATTTATGCATTTGACAGACACTTTTATCCAAAGTGACTTTCATTGTATTCAAGAAACACATTGATATTCTAATTCAGTTCTTGCTTTCCCCAGGAATCGAACCCATGACCCTGGCGTTGCAAACACCACGCTCTACTGTTTGAGCTACAGGAATGCCTGTAGTATATTTTCTGGTAAATTTAATCAAAAAGAATAAGTGCATACTGTGCAAGGTTTGCATACTGTGTATGCAAAAATATAAAGATTATGAGAAAATATATGAGAAATTATTTTTCAATGCTTTTACATTCACTTGCAAAACTTGCAAAAATAAAATCGTAGCGTTTTTTCGCTAAACTGTTCCGTCCCCCAAAAGAAAATTTGTGTTCACTTGCAAAAGCACTCTTTTTTATTTCCAACGTACAAGTTGCAAAGTTTCTCAGGGGAATGCAAAAGTTTTGTGAGCAAATGCAAAGATTTTCAGGAGAATGCAAATGTTTTGCAAGTGAAGGCAAAAGCATTGAAATATATATATATATATATATATATATATATATATATATATATATCATCACTATGTTCCTTTATGGACATTTCATACGCATAGTACACAAAAATATGTGTATAATATGTCATCCTCATTGAGCAATACAGCCAGACCAAAAATACAAGCACAACCACACTTCAAATGTACTATATACTTATTTTAAAAGTTCATAGCTGACCTGACCATTACACACATACACACAGGACAGTCTATAAACCCTTGTGGCACAGGGTAACCCTACAATCTTACATTAGCACTACATAACCACAACTAGGAGCTAAACAAACACAAGCACGTTCCTCTCTCACGTCTCCTCTAGACAGTCACAGAGACATGCTAAAGCCATGAACACACTGACCAACAAGACCAAAGAAACACAGCTCACTGGAGTCTCCCGCTTCTCAGTGATTTTAGGATAGAAAGATGTCTGCTTTCAGAAGAGATCAATGATTCAAACTGGCCTCCATCAATCAAACGCAAGAGTTCATTGCAATATGAACTTAAACATTCCTTGTCAAAGTGTTAAAGACCAAATGATATGACATCATTCGTGTGGCCCTTCAACTATCCCCCCTTCCCCCTTTGTTTTAGCAGTGGAAAAACCTGCTGATAATTAATTGCGAGTGTCAATGGGAGAATATTTCGTTGCTCTTACCTCAAACACCTCCTCATCCAGAATCCGTGTTCCGAAGACCACGATGCCTTTGGTGTCGATGATGGGGTGAGCGCTTCTGGATAACGTCCGTGTCACCTTTTTCTTACAGTCCAAAATCAGAGTGATGCTCTGTTTGTGAACGCTGATCGCCACACGGTGCCACCTGAATAACACACACACACACACACACACACACACACACGAGGGTTACAGAGTGATCTCTATCTATCCATCTACCAGCCTGCCTGTCTATCCATCCATCTATCCCTCCATCCATCCATCTATCCCTCCATCCATCCATCTATCCACCCATCCATCCATCTATCTATCTACCAGCCTACCTGTCTATCCATCCATCTATCCCTTCATCCATCCATCTATCTATCTACCAGCCTACCTGCCTGTCTATCCATCCACTATCCCTCCATCCATCCATCTATCTATCTATCTTCCAGCCTGCCTGTCTATCCATCCATCTATCCATCCATCCATCCATCCATCCATCTATCTATCTATCTATCTATCTATCTATCTATCTATCTATCTATCTACCAGCCTACCTGTCTATCCATCCATCTATCCCTCCATCCATCTATTCATCCATCCATCTATCTATCTACCAGCCTACCTGTCTATCCCTCCATCCATCCATCTATCCACCCATCCATCCATCCATCCATCTACCAGCCTACCTGTCTATCCATCCATCCATCCATCCATCCATCCATCCATCTACCAGCCTGCCCGTCTATCCATCCATCCATCCACCAGCATGCTGTCTATCCATCCATCTATCTATCCATCCATCCATCTACCAGCCAGCCTGTCTATCCATCCATCCATCCATCTACCAGCCTGCCTGTCTATCCATCCATCTATCCATCTATCCCTCCATCCATCCATCCATCCATCTACCAGCCAGCCTGTCTATCCATCCATCCATCCATCTATCCATCCATCCATCCATCTTCCAGCCTGCCTGTCTATCCATCCATCTATCCATCTATCCATCTATCCATCTGCCAGCCTGCCCATTCATCCATCCATCCATCTATCTATCAGCCTGCCTGCCTATCTATCCATCCATCCATAATCTAAAAATCCGCCCAAAGATTTCCATAATATACACATGCTCATGTGTGGTTAATCAGTGTGTATGTAGTTCTATAGGATGTTACACCTGTGTGTGTTCACCTGTGCAGGTGTTGGCTTCACACCAGTATGACAGATGTCACACATCAAAGCTACTAATAAAATCCAAACACACAGAATCATAACCAGACGCTACGTAACGGACACTGAAGTTTCCAGTGTCAAGAAAATCTGTCGCATAATGCAACAAAGTCACAGAACGTATTTCATGTTTAATATCTAGCTTGTGCGAGTGTCTTACTTTCCGTCTGCCAAGTTGACCCCTCTGAAGAGTGGGTAGTCCTCCGGGCCGGGTTTGCCCAGGTGATCCTCATACAGGAAGACAGGAGAGCGTCCCACTTCCAGACCGAGCTGCTGGATGCCCTGTTCATTATACACCGACAGCAGGAAGGACTGACTGCCTTTCTTTGGCCTCACCGTCGCCAAGATGGAGAAGTCCTCAGGAAATACGGACGCTAAAGAGAGAGACAGTGTTATTCTTGGAAATCAAATGTGTTTTGGGGGTTTTCTGGGAGCAAAAGAGTAAGATTGGTGTGTGACCGAGCATTACATCACGTCTCTGATTGGACAGATGCTGTCAGGTAACATAGATAAAGTGTTTGACATGGATGAGAGCAAAATGGAAAACGGTTGGATCTCATGGGGAACTTGGCACATCTTTGGGAAACTCTGTAACAGTCACAGTCTGTGTGTGAGTGCGCATGTGTGTGCTGATAAGAGTCTACTGGGAGGGAGTAGAGAGAGCAAGAGAGATGGAGAGAGTAATGAAGAGAACAGCTGTTCCCTAAAAGACATTTTATTACTCTAATTCATCTAGCAGAGAGAGGTGGAGAGAACAAACAGAGAGAGAATCACCACAAACAGAGAGAAGAATATGTGAGCAACATTCTTAAAGGAACAGCTCACTGAAAATGACCCTTCTGTTATCGTTTACGCATCATCATCACTCCAAAGTACTTTTTTTTCTTGTGAGGAACATAAAATGAGACGTTGTCTCTTTTGAAATGAAAGCAAATTGTGACTAGAGTTGTCAAGCTCCAAAAACGCCAGTAAAGCATCATTATTTTATTTTTTTCTCTTTTGAAGAGAGTGTGGGGTTAGAAAGATTGCATTTTAAAATACATTAAAATAGAACACAATTCTTTTAAATTTTAATAATATTTCACAGGATTATTGCTTCTATTTTTGATGAAATAAATGATATTATTTGCAGAAAGTTCTTATTTCAAAAACATTAAAAGATATTGTTACAGATGCCAAAACTTCCATTAGTATATTGTGTATTTAAGACCAAAATGTAATGTTTTTTGCTTAAAAGATTTGCATTTGTACCTGAATTTGAACCTGTGAGACTTGAGAATTTTATGCAACTTCGTTTTGAGTAAACGATGGCAAAATGTTCATTTTTGGTGAACTATCACTTTAAGACTTTAAGTCAAGTCAGACTTCATAAAAACAAAGAAAGAGAAGGAAAAAGTTGTGAAATTAAACAGTCTCTTTCTAAAATGAGAAAAACAGACATGACTTCTCTAGCACACACGACACACACACGACATGTGCCAAACAGATGCCCGCCGCCAAACCTCTGGGAAAATCTGGGCTGATCGGACAGGAAGTGAGTTTTCCAGTCATCCAACAGACAAAGCATCCATACATCTGTGCAGTAAACACAACTGATGATCGGTCCTGTGTTCAGTGTGTTTATGCCATTGTGTGGAAACACTTTAATCAACTGCACAGGTTTAGAGTCATTACTGGACTTCATAAAGTTTCTAATGGTTTGTTACTATAACTCCGCCTCAAAGACTTTAGATGGCTTTTCTGGAATCCCGTCTCCATGTCTAACTACTCCTTTTTCTCCTTTGTTTATGTCTGGAGATATTTTTTTCAGATGAGTCTTCAGATGTGATTCTGCTCAAGCAAACCATTACAACAACTCTTTAAAAAAAATAAAGTTCTAAAACTGGGTTTTCGCAGCAAAGCCATAGAAAAATAATTTTTGGTTCCTGAAAGAACCTCTCGGTGAACATTATTTGGAATGGAAAAGATCAATGGATGTTAAAGGTTCTTCATGAAACCAAAGATGCCAATAAAAAACCTTTATGTTTCAGAGTGCAGACACTAAGACTCTTTTCTACATCTGCTGCATCTCTCGTAATCCTCGTTTAAACTTTTATAATTCATGTAAAACACTGCTTAACTGAATTGTTTCAATCTAAAAATAAAATAATGAATGAGATTACTAGAGGTAGGATCAGCAAACATTTCTTAAATATATCTAAAATGTTAATAATCTGAATTGTTCACTAAAGGAGAGTTTCATTTCTGCTTTTGTTGACATTAACGGCCGGTTTCACAAACAAGCCTTAAGCTAGTCCTTATCTAAAATGCATGTCTAAGCTGTCTGAACTAAAAGCAAATCTTCAAATATGTCAGTGCCGTTGTTTTGTCTCAAGATGCACACCCGTAATGTTATTTTCTAAGATGTGCACTAATTGAACTAATGCCTACTTCTGGCTTAATCTAAGCCCTGTCTGTGAAACCAGGTCTATGTGCTTAATATCACACACTGTGTATACAAATGTCATGAAATCAAGGGATGGCACCAGCCACCAGACAAAACTCAAGGTATTTAAGATCAGACTTAAATGTGAACCCTTTAAACCATAGGGAGGTGCTTCTCAAAAAAGAATCTGGGCTGAGAGAACCATCACTGAAAACAACCTTAATTCAAATAATAGTCAATGAGCAATCAGAGAGCATTAATTATATTCTAGATGGCTTTAAAAGACCTAGACATATTGGCCTAGACGTTATGAAACATTATGTCACCAACGGTCTAAGTTAGTTTAGTTTTCAAATTCCTCAGTGCATCGCAGATTTTTCAAAAATAGTCATCGAATAATAAAAAGTAAAAAAATATCGCCATATCGGCAGCTGTATTGCGGAAAGCAGCGTTGCTTCATCGTGATGCGAGAGAAACGGTTTCCCAGGATGCCAGACAAAGAGAGAAACGCTTTGTACACACCCACGGCACTCAGACAAGACACGTGATTGGTTCCCGTCACGAGATCGACCAATGAGAGCACGAGTATCCCATGAGCTGATTGGCTGATCCTACTTCGAGATTTTCACCTATCGCAGGGGGTTCCGGTCCACATTAACCGCAATAAACGAGGGATTACTGTACTTTTAGTTTGTATTTTATTAGTTCCTGTGTTCCTTTGTTTGATTTTCCCACCACTCCTTTGTTTCACGGTTAAAGATATGACTAAAGATATGTTCCCTTCAGCTGTGTGCCGTTTATCACCATAATAACTGTTCTACCATACGAAGCTACTTCATCGAAGACGAAAAATTGTACTGCTCTACATACGAAAAGTTTTCAAGATACGAAAGGTTTCTGAAAGTCCGAGATTCACCCCATAACAATTTTGAAACTCGCGCCGCACGCCGCCATCTTATAGTAGACTCGCCACCATCCTCCTGCTCTCCCATTGGTTCCTGATGCTAGCCAAGCCATGAGATCCTTCTCTCTAATTGGACAGCATCCCTCCCATCATGCATCTTCTATACGTACGTGCTGGCGTGCTTTATCTCAGCCACTCCGCACCCGAAACTTTACATTTTTTATGTGCTTTCGTAAAGTTAAGTGTACGTACGTTATCTGCAGTTTGTCCTCCTCCTCTGCCGGCACTTTCGGAGATAGCCTCACTCGAAAGGTAAGCTTCGACATTTTACGTTATTTCATTGTTTATAGGTCAATTTAGCTTTATTATGAAATTTATTGGGGTGTTTTTGGAGGGCTTGGAACGGATTAGCCATTTTACATGTAAAATGTGTTCCAAGATACGAAAAACTCATTATACGAAGGCCGCCTCGGAACGGATTAATTTCGTATCTCGAGGTACCACTGTATATTAATCTCTTAATCTCTACATTCTTGTGAAATATGACAACTACCTAGTCAGGACATTTTACCGGTCTCTAATTACTTAAAAAGGCTTAGAAATCTAGTGTTTTGCGTATGTTTCTGTGAATGATTGTTTTAGGAGTAGGCTTGGGTTAAGCCATAGAATATATCATTAACCTGATATAAAATCAATGGAAGTCCATGCAATGTCAATAATATAGTGAAGCAAACATGAGTGTGTGTCAGAAATGAACTCATTTTATGAGATTTTATTCAACTCATTTTATGAGGTTTACATGTTCACACAAGTGTCATGTTCTCATACAGGCACCAGCTTCACACACCACAACAAGAGATGCTCTGTGTTTTTATCCTAGTTTCCTGTGTGTTAAAGACAGATCCACAGGTCAAAGGGCAAGAGCCAAGGGCCATCACTCTGGAGACGAGGTCTGCCCGTCACCAGGGCAATATGAAACAAAACCAGAGTTCAGAGAGGACGTAATATCTATGGTCTCATCTCTTTCTCCCCCCGGTCAGAATTAAGTCTTTATGCAGACGACCTAAAGGAATGCTGGAGTCTTCGGACGCGGAGGAATCACATTACTGCACACTTGACTACCTGAATTGATTTCAAGATCATCCTGCTTATTATATCTATGAACAAGGCTGAAAAGGCTAAGTCTACATCCGTCTGGATACAATTCGGATCTTTTTCTCTACATTTTGGTTCCTCCGTTCACACGGAAATGTCGTTTTTGTGTTTTCTGAAGACACATTTTCTCGCTGTAGTGTAAACTGTAGAAATTAAGGTATTCAAAAACGATGCGACATGTTTAGACACGTGGCGCAAATTAGATCTCTGGTTATATGAGCATTAATTCGCACAGCATTGCTAAAGATAAATGTTACTTTTTACAATCTTCATATTGCATTCCTGCGAAGATGACGGAAAATGTAAATGTATAGCAATTGCGTTTTAGATCATACATGGAATGATGGTTGAGTGCAACCTGGATGCACCGGTAACGGGATATTTTGCTAATAAAATTATCGTGTCAAAAGAGTAGTGGGGGAAATTTATTAGGTCTGGTCTCTCGGTATCAGTGAGCTTTTATTATGTTTTACGTATGCGCAGTAAGCATTTTCTGATGCTTCAGCGTGGATGAGAAGCTTTTAGAAAACATTTGTAATGATGACAAAGAGCGCTTGAAATTAAAATGCCAATTTTGCTAAAGTATTTTTTGGCTTCTAAACTGGTCTCCAACCCCTGCCAAACTAACAAGTGTCCAACACCTGTGAATTAGACCTGGTTGGGAGACCAACTAAGTTTGTTCAAATCAGCTTTGGTTAAAAAAAGGTCTGAAATATGTACTTTTAAAATCTGGAAGAGCCATCTCTGTATGTATCGTTTTGACCCGGCTCTGTTTCTCATCAGATCTGTCTAGGCTTATAAACCATCTCCAGACCTCCAGTGACCTATGACCCCTCACTATTACCATGGAGACACAGCACAAAAGGGAGACAATGGCTTTATGGGTATGGATGAGGAGGAGGAAAGAGACAAGAGGCGGTGGAGGAGTTGTGAAAAGATAAAGAAAAAGAATAGGCACATTTTGGCCATGAAAGTTTTTTATATTCAGCTGTGTGCACATGTGAGTGTGTGTGTGTGTGTGTGTGTGTGTGTGTGTGTGTGTGTGTGTGTGTGTGTGTGTGTGTGTGTATAAAGTAAATCTTAAGCATCTGAGTGAAAAGTGTACAGAGAGAAAGAACAGATGCATTGTATTTGGAGCGATAGATGATTCATTTCTTCCATATGCTTTCACTCTGCCTGTACGTTTCTCAAGCAGTCAGGCGTGTGTGTTTACTTAGCTGCACTTAAGGGACAAAATCATCCCTAGAAGAGAGTTAAATCTGACAAAACCTCTCTTCTGGGGACACCTTTGGACATCCTCACAGGTAAAATGATTCATAAATGAAGAGATGTGTTTTTTTAGAATTAAGATCAAAATAAATAAGTATGATTTAGAAAAATTAAAAGCAACAGAAATCAACAAATTCCTGAGCTAGTCCTAAGGACATTTGTGTTTAAAAACCGCAAGACGAAGCATAAGAGAATGGGGACCACTTGAAAAAGTCCAAATAGTCTTGGCTTTTTGTAAACAAAAAAATATATACTATTTATATACAGTTTAAAATAAAATACGTTACCATTTTAAAATAAAAAAAGTCACATAAAATAATTACAATTATCTTTTCTGTTTTTATTTTATTTATATAGTAATAAAATAAGTACCGTAAAATAAATAAATAAATAAATATAGTGATTTATCTTAAGTAATTAAATCATTTTTAAAAGATTTTTTTTAGTGATGAATAAATATACTTCTCCAATAAGAAAACTGTGCTATGGAGCATTAGATTTAAGAAAAATATAAAGCTAGAAGGCAGTATAGTATGTGCTAGATACGTTTTAAATAAACTTTTGCATCTGAAATAAATATACAAGGCTTAAAAAATACTGTCTATGTAGGCAGCTCACGAGAGTTTGGAGCGCAGCCACTTCAAGCTGAAGTAAGTGACTCTGTTTGATTTAGCCTCATCTAGTTTAGTCTCATTATGCTGGTATTGCATCTCTCTCCTCGTCTGCCTTGTCTCTCCCTCCTTCCATCAAATTCTTGAGATTTTCCGAGATTCTGCCAAAAGCAGAGTCTAGGCTAGGGCATGGTGACTGTTCAGACCATTGCATAGAGATGAGGTGCTCACACACACACACACACACTCACACAGGTCAGAGAGCGCCACATAGACACATAAGGCCCAAAATATATTCAATTACATAATTACATGTTTTTAGCCATGTAAGCTTGACTTCACGTCATCATCTTCCGAAATGTGTCGGAATGCAATTCATAGAAAAACGCAGCATAGCAATTTTATATCCCAATTTAAATTCATATATATGACCAAAAATCTTTTTTCATTTTAACCTAAAAAATAAATAATATAAATATAAATATTGTTTTTATTAAATGTATTTTTTTTTTTTTTTTAGGTTAAAATGAAAAAAGATTTTTGGTCTCCGACATTGTAATAGAAAATCTGGAATATGTTTTGAGCAATTTTATATCCCAATTTAAATTCACTTTTTTTTTTTTAAATTAAAGAAATTTGGTTAAAATGAAAAAGAAGATTTTTGGTCTCCGATATTGTACATGCAGCAGGAGTGTGCATTGATCTTTTTTATTTTTCTGGCTCAAGAGTAAGGAATGCCGTCACATTAACAGAATACAGAGGAATGGCATCATCTCTCTCATGGATAGATTATACAGTGTGTCTGCAGAGGATGAGAAGATGAAAAAAGAGAGTTTCTAAATATTGAGTGTCTGTGTCCTCTGAAAAGACAGCAGCAAGAAAAAAGAAAAGCAAACAGGTGCACCTGTGTGTTTTCTGCGTGCTCATGTACTCACAGGGATAAAGTTGTTTCGTAGGAGCGCTAAGCTGTGCATCTTTTGTGACTCTGTAGGCGACATCGGGCCCTTTCGACGACTTCCTGTGTGTGCAGAAGCCTGTAGTTTTCGTTACACCCTCTGGCAAACTGTGAAAATCTAAAATCTTTAGGAGATCGGCTGGCTCAGCTGTAAAAAAAGGAAAGACACAGAGACAAACTTAGTTTACAGCCATTTCAAGTCACATATAAAGATCAACAATGATTTTATTCCGTTTCAAATCCGTCTGTGATAGGTCCATTTTTTCTTAAAAAATAGAAAAGAAATTCCGAACCTGATGACCTGCTACATTTGTCAAAATGTGCATTACACAACCAGAGCATTAATCATTTTCTTTTTATATTTTTAACTTTCCTTTTTATTCCTTATTTGATTGGGCAGGAAAAAAACAGCCATCTTTAAATTACGTTGAATTAAACATGCAAAATAATGAGGTCATGTGACAATGTCATGTGACTGCCGAAAACAGCATGCAGTAAGCAGAACACTCATAGAACCGCAACTTAAAGCCTCGTCAGAACGACCGACTTCACCACATCAAACCCAGCCAAGTGTTGAATCTCTTCAGAGGTCGGCTGACCATTTGAACACTGGATACACTGTCTACAAAGTTGCATACACACAACCTTTCCACTCTACTGGAGATATTGAGTGAAGACCACACACAGTTCGTACGTCTGCTTTGTGACAGGCTTTCAAAGGTCATACGCACACACATTTGTGGAAAAGTGTTTGCGTTTAGGTGATCAACATGAGGAACAATTTCATTGTCTGGAAATCAACTCCAGCTGCAGCTTGTTAAAATCACTCGAGGAACACACACACACACATCACTGGTCATTATCTCATGCACATCTTATTTACATTAAAGACAGAATGAAACAGACAGTCACTGTTTATCCATGACCTCTTGGTGTGATTCTGATCAGGTCAGTCAGATTTAGTCTAAGAGAAGACAGCGCTGAGATGCTTCAGAGCGTTTACATTTTTCCTTGAGGTATTTATATCAAAGTCTGTCTGTTCATTTCACTGCCGCTCTCAAAGAAAAACTAAAAAGAACATTTGGATCTGAAGATCTTGGCTTCAAGTCATCATCTTTACTTTTTAATCCGTTTTTGTTAAATGATGCATGTTGCTCCAAAGATTAAAAAAAAATCTTCAAAATCTTTTTCAACATGTAACATGTTCTCATCGATATATAACAGATCAATCTCATTTGTCTGGCTTCGTGTAACAACGTCCAATCAAATTAAACAAAATCAAGCTCCGCCCCTTATTTATTTTGTTCAAAGTCAAGATTTAATACTCGTTTATAAAGGCTACTTAAAAAAACTAATCCTGGCTTAATCCAAGCCCTGTCCAGGCCAATGAATACAAAAAAGTAAATACTTTTCGATGTAAAAATTGTACAACATTTCAATTTATAAATATACATATATATGTAATGTGTGTGTAACATTTTGTTGTATTAAAATAAAAATATAGTAATACCTTGAGATACGAGCATAATCTGTTCCAGGACCGAGCTCGTAACTCAAATCATTTTTTCCCATACGAAATAACAGGAAAAAATTTATCCATTCTGGCCCTTATTAGTGTTATAATAACAATGGAAAAAAGCATAAAATAAAATGTGGATTTAATTATGAGTTCTTATCTTCGAGACAGACGATACAGTAGCGGCTAATGGCGGGAGGAATTACGTAGATTAACGGCTAATGGCGGGAGAGATTACATAGATTAACGGCTAATGGCGGGAGATATTACATAGATTAACGGCTAATGGCGGGAGAGATTACGTAGATTAACGGCTAATGGCGGGAGAGATTACGTAGATTAACGGCTAATGGCGGGAGAGATTGCGTAGATTAACGGCTAATGGCGGGAGAGATTACATAGATTAACGGCTAATGGCGGGAGAGATTACATAGATTGACGGCTAATGGCGGGAGAGATTACATAGATTAACGGCTAATGGCGGGAGAGATTGCGTAGATTAACGGCTAATGGCGGGAGAGATTACATAGATTGACGGCTAATGGCGGGAGAGATTACGTAGATTAACGGCTAATGGAGGGGGAAATTACGTAGATTAACGGCTAATGGCGGGAGATATTACATAGATTAACGGCTAATGGCGGGAGAGATTGCGTAGATTAACGGCTAATGGCGGGAGAGATTACGTAGATTAACGGCTAATGGCGGGAGAGATTGCGTAGATTAACGGCTAATGGCGGGAGAGATTACATAGATTAACGGCTAATGGCGGGAGAGATTACATAGATTGACGGCTAATGGCGGGAGAGATTACGTAGATTAACGGCTAATGGAGGGGGAAATTACGTAGATTAACGGCTAATGGCGGGAGAGATTACGTAGATTAACGGCTAATGGCGGGAGAGATTACGTAGATTAACGGCTAATGGAGGGGGAAATTACGTAGATTAACGGCTAATGGCGGGAGAGATTACGTAGATTAACGGCTAATGGCGGGAGAGATTACGTAGATTAACGGCTAATGGCGGGAGAGATTACGTAGATTAACGGCTAATGGCGGGAGAGATTACGTAGATTGACGGCTAATGGCGGGAGAGATTCCGTAGATTGACGGCTAATGGCGGGAGAGATTCCGTATATTGACGGCTAATGGCGGGAGAGATTCCGTAGATTGACGGCTAATGGCGGGAGAGATTCCGTAGATTGACGGCTAATGGCGGGAGAGATTACGTAGATTAACGGCTAATGGCGGGAGAGATTACGTAGATTAACGGCTAATGGAGGGAGAAATTACGTAGATTAACGGCTAATGGCGGGAGAGATTACGTAGATAACGCAAACACAATACAGAAGACTCGAGGGAGATGTGTACGGAAGTCGACTATAGCGGAAAATTCATGCCAAAAAGAAATCAGCGCAAAACTGATGTTTGCGCGGGAATTTGACATCCGCAAATGGATAACAGACGTACACGTGAAAAAATGGGAGCCTGTGAGCTCATTTTAATCGCTCATTTGCGTATTGCGTGCAGAATAGATGTCATGCGCGCACTTGATCTTCCCTCAACTGCTGTTTTTGCTCACATTTATTTTAGTCAATGAACACTTGAAGTGAACGAGTGAGGTTGCTCCGAGTGATCGAACACCTGGTCTCGGTGTCTGTAAGCGTGCTCGTATCTCAAATCTTTACTCGTATCTCAAAGCAAACATTAGCTTGAAAGGCTTGCTCGTATCTCGGACACTCGTATCTCAAGGTATTACTGTAAACAAATATTAATATTAAAATATATGTATAATTATTTTTATGTACTGTTTTTTTTATGCTAAGCACAAACAGTACAGCGTCACACTATCAACACAGAGATGATGGAATCAATTCCCAGGAATTGCATAAAAATTATTAAAATATGTTCCTTGAATATAGTGGATAAAAGTGTCTTCCAAAATGCATATATGTAAATGCATTAATGAAAGTTACAATAAAGTGTTACTCAACAAAACATTATGATCTAAATAACAATATAACATTCTTAATTCACATTCGACAAATGGACACTGGAACAGTAATATATTCCAAAGACTTTCATTTCAGATCATCTTATTTTTCACACCAATTGTAATATTGCTTATCTTGGCACACGGCAAAGCTCATGTAATTCACTCTGGCAAGCGGCTGATATGAACATAAATGTGATATCAACAGACAAGATCCCGTATGCACACAAAAACGCATTATCACTGACTGAGGAATTCGCTTCATCACGAACGGGACGCTATAATCAGAGATGCGTGCATGTACTGAAATTACACAGCAAGCGTGATAATTAAACTGATTACACTATAATATCGTTCTTCTGAGCACCTGTGGGAACTGCAGAGACAGATGGAGGCGTCAGAGATGCGAATCGGTGAACCGCGCTGAGGTTCTCTGGTTAGCCAAAGCTATTCGGCAGTCCCTGTCAAAGAAGCAATGAGGTTTGCGAAGGTGAAGCACATTACTATAGTTAAAGGACATAAGCGCTCCAAAGGGCCTGCCCAAAATTAGCTGTTTTATATTTATAGGTCTTAAAATGACATGCTTTTAACGTCTAGATGATAATGTGGTGTCAGTCAAAAAATCTTAATTTAGCCGTAGCAGATTACATATTGTGAACAAATCCAACTGTGGGAATTAAAAGCACGCCTGAACTTTACATGTGTGATCTCAAACTAGCAAATGAGGTGTTTTGATATGAATAAACGTGCAGGTATGAAGGTTAGCCGCACAGAGAAGAGCAAACGCTTGGCTATGGTGTGTGTATAATGAACTGTCATATAAACAGGTCCAGATGCCGCTAGAATCAACATTTAGCTCCGCGCTGGGGAAGAAAGCATGAGTGCTTGCAGACAGAGCTAATATTTACCTCTGTAAGCATTAGCTACGGGTCAAGCTTTCACAAAAGAAGATATGGGTTTTCTTAAGGATGTTTAGGGAAAAGGCTGTAAACGGAGGTCGATGTTTCAGCTGTTTTTCCGCCGTCCGTCCGCACTAGAACGACAGCAGGGAATCAAGACCTGCAAACACACTGTGACCCAGTAACCCACTTACAGACGTTACAGAACATAAACACGAGAAGTCCATCTAATTACAAACACTCCTAAAAATAAAGCTCTTCTTTCTAGTACAGTTTGCTGTCTGGTTCTGTAAAGATGAAAAATGCTCTGAAAGGTTTGGGATTGGTGAGATTTTTTTATGTTTTGAATGAAGTCTCTTTTGCTCACCAAGGCTGCATTTATTTGATTTAAAATACAGTAAAAATAGAAATATTGTGAAATATTATTCTAATTTAAAATAACTGTTTTCTACATGGATATATTTTAAAATGTAATTTATTCCTGTGATTCAAAGCTGCATTTTCAGCATCATTCCTCCAGTCCTCTGTGTCACATGATCCTCCAGCATTCTGTGTTGATTTGCTGCTCAAAAAATGATACATATTTTTCAAGATTCTTTGAAGAGCAGAAATTTGTGTGTTAATTTGAAATAGAATTCTTTTGTAACATTATAAACGACTTTACTGGGACTTTTGGTCAATTGAATGCATCCTTGCTAAATAAAGGTAGTGTAAATAATAATATAAATGTAAATACAGTGGAATCCGGTTATGTCGACGGCCTCGGGGTTGCAAAAAAGCATCGAGATAACCGATGATCGAGATAACCAACAGCCAATATGCTGATTTGTTTGATGAAGCGATCGGCATGCTATAAAAATGTACATACACTGTATATGTTTGCTAACAACAAAAAGCATATGTGCACCAACTAACAGCAGAGATTTACCAGAATACAATAAAAAAACACCTTCCATTCTCCATACAAAACATTAATTATATTCTCCAACATTGCAAACACAATTTCACTCACAGCGTAAACAGTCATAACATATTCGTGAGGTCATCACACTGTACTAGATTGCATACTTCCTTGTGTTCCGCCTGTCTAATGTGCTTTCTCAACAAATTCGGCTTCGTCCCGTCTTTTAATAACCGGGTTTTTCAATACGCACTTTAGAACAGAAGCAGGGTGTGCGTGTGTGTGTGTGTGTGTGTGTGTGTGTGTGTGTGTGTGTGTGTGTGTGTGTGTGTGTGTGTGTGTGTGTGTGTGTGTTCGTGTTCATCTAAGACTCATACTCATTGGTCGTTACCGCTCGTTACCGACCAATGTCAAAATATTTGAGAAAACCAAATCAGAGCAGGCGGGCTTTATGTGCACACAGAAGCGGATGAGGCTTTGGGATGGGGGGGTGGGACCCTCGGCAGCACTCGCTGCTCGTTGAGAAGCTTAAGAACGATATGTGTTTTCACTTCCGCGAGTTTTTCGCTGTGAGAGAAGTGTCACTGACAGAGCGACCACATGGACCGGTACGATCATGAGTCACGATAACCATGTGAAGTGGCGAATTTGTCCCTCTTTTGTGCTCGAGATACTAGGATTCGGTGACATAAAAGAATCGACATAACCGATAAGAAAATGCTAAGACAAATTGGGAGTTTGGTGGTTCCACTTCAAAAACATTGTTCTAACAGGATTGGCGAGTTATCTGAGCTCGAGATAAGTGAACTCCACTGTAGTAGGTAGATCATTTTGACTTGGTCATTTTATAAGTAGCTCACAAGCCAAAAAAGTGTGGGCACCCCTGTTTTACAACATACTTTACAGCTCTGGTAAAGTGGAATCAACATCCTGTAAAATGTCATGTTTAAAATCAGCCACACATACAGGACCTGCTCAGGTGAAACACTGGGGTTCACATTACAACTACTCAGCAGGAGTGTTTACACTGTGTGTGTGTGTGTGTGTGTGTTTACCCTCTTAAAGAGGCGTCCCAGAGGAACAGAAACATCACCTGTTGAGATTTACTCAGTCACCGCAGTATTTCCCTCTGCAAACACCCCACAGACCACAGCTCAGGTGTGTGTAAACATTCCCATCCACAACTTATTACGAGGAAGATTTTTCTTTCCTAAACATCGGCTGCCACACACACATTTCCTGAGATTATTATATTTAGACAAAAATGTCTACAATTAAATTTCACAGGAAATAAGCATAAATCAAATGAGATAATGACTAATCTCTCCGTCTCTCTGAGCATTAAACGTGTTGGGTTTCAGAGCCAACTTTTAATTACATATTGACAGCAAAACAGATGCCACACGCGCGCACGCACGCACACACACACACACACACACACACACACACACATAAACACATCAAAATAACCACATCCAAAACCACACAACACACAAAATACACACTCCTTAACTCACTGCACAGCACACACACACACACACACAACAAGCTGCCTGAGATTATAAATGCTAAAAGCAAAAAATTAGTGCCTTGTTGCTCTAAAATGTTAAAACTATCTGTAAAGCAAAAGCGTGATTAAGCACTGCTTTTGAAAAATCTTTGGGTAAACATGAATATACCAAGTAAAAAGAATATGACTAAAAAAACATTTTGCTAACGTTCCCATTAGTTATGAAAAGATTTTAAAAACGTTTTAAAAACGTTGTTTTTTTTGGTTATGTGAGTGTTAGAGAAAATGTTCTTGGAACCATCTAGTAACCTTTTAAAAACATTAGACTAACGTTTCAGAAAAACAATCCATGAATGGTATACAAATGACAATTGTGTGCTAATATTTGTAGTAATTAAAGACCAGATAACTTTCAGATAAACAAACATTGTATTAACTTTACTGAAATATCGTTTCTTTATAAGTTCTGAGAACATTTCCTCACCTGAACTCTTCAACACCAGTTCAGTTTCTAACAGGTCAAAACTTGACTGTTTGATCACATTATAAACTTTCAAGCTTTTCAAAAGCTCATTAAACCAAATCATACTGAATTAAGGAGCTTTACTGTAATGCTAATACTAGATATGAATTTCCTGAAGGAAATAACACTGCTTACAGAGCAGAAAGAATAATGTGAATGCTTTAGGCAAGTGTGTGTGAAATCTTTATTGACTTTTTTTTCTTCATATAAATGAAATGACACTGTCATGACACTCATCACATATGCATTGTCGTTGAAGTGTACAGGTAAAAATAAATATATGCAAGATATAGCCCAAATTACGATTCTATTTGCAAATAAATACAAGATGAATCACATTTCAGTTTTCAGTTCCAGTTCAGATTCAGTTTCAGTTCACCCTACAAATGAAAGGTTTTGGTGAGCATAATAAATGAAATATTATTACAATTTAAAATAACTGCTTTCTTTTTGGATATATTTTGAATATGTAATTTATTCCTGTGATCAAAGTTGAATTTTCAGCATCATTCCTCCAGTCTTCAGTGTCACATGATCCTTCAGAAACAGTTGTGCGTCATATTTTTGTGATAACTGATAGATATTTTTTGTTAAAAAATTTGTTTAACTTATTTACTATAAAAGTATTACTTTCTTCAAATCTCTTATTGAATACAAACTTTTAAATGATAATAAATAAATGTAAAAAATTATATGTAGATTCTGAACAGGGAACATGGCCTAATCTTTTACAATATATATATATATAGTACATATAAGGTTTAAATTATTAATGAAGTTTAAATTCCTTTCTGTACTTTAAAGGGATAGTTCAGCCAAAAATATTAAAAAAATGTCATCATTTACTGACTCTCAAGTTGAGTAAATGATGACAGAATGCTCATTTTTGGGTGAACTATCCCTTTAAAGTCGCTGTGTGTCACTTTTGTTCCACTTCTCGCTGAGGACACGAAATTAACGATAAACCGATCACATGATGACCTGGATCTTCATCAAACAAAAGAATCAGGTTTGCTCTCAGCAGAGGCTCTGAGCTTCAGTTGTGTTGGGGTCAATGAGGTCGTTCTGTATAAAATGAATCATAATTTTTGACCTCCACTTGAGCATGACATGCAGCGCTGGGAAACAATTTGGACCTTGTGAACAGGAAATGGACAAGATAAGAGAACGACACACACATATTTATGTGGCAGACATAAAACATCAAGTTCATGCCTTTATATTTTTACTGAACCCCCTAAGCTTAAGCATTTACATTTATGCATTTGACAGACGCTTTTATCCAAAGCGACTTACATTGCATTCAAGAAACACATTGACATTCTAATCAGTTCTTGCTTTCCCTGGGAATCGAACCCTGATCTTGGAGTTGCAAGCTCCACACTCCAAGCACCAGAACACCCTAAAAACACCTTAAAAACTGCATAGGAACATGCTATACAACCACTCAGCTGCACAGAAACGCCCTGGCAACCACCCACAACAGTCTGAATATGATATATATATATATATGTTAATTATTAAGGATGTCCCCGAAGCATAATTCCTAATGAATAGCATATTAGCCCCTAAAGGGACATGGTTAGGCTTGCTGCAAAATGTAAAATAGCAAAGGCAGGTTTAGGGGTAGGGTTAGAGTAAGTGTAAGGAGATAGAATATACACTTTGTACAGTATAAAATTCATTATGTCTGTGGAAAGTCCACATAAAACATGGAAACCCAAAACATATGGGTGTTTACCAACTTTACAAAACATTCATCTCCAATGCATGTTCACGCAACAATGCCAGCTCTCGTGAATGCGTATCTGAGATTACTATTTTGCAAATTGAAGTAAATTATGTTTTAGTGCAAACAAAGCAGCTTCATAAAACTAAAGTCACATGATTTACTTCACTTACGTCTTTATTACCTTTCTGAGGCTTGAAAGTGGTCGCTTTGAAAGTGGCTTTCCTGTAGCTCAAACAGTAGCGTGTGGTGCTTGCAACACCAGGGTCATGGGTTTGATTCCGAGGGAAAGCAAGAACTGATTAGAATATCAATGTGAGTTGCTTTGGATAAAAGCATCTGCCAAATGCATAAATGTAGTTGCTTAGTCTGTCAATGAAGGGACTGAAATCTCTCAGATTCGATTAAAAAGATCTTTGTATTTCAAAGACACATTTGTGTTTTGAATAAGAACGAAAGTCTTACGGGTTTGGAACGACACGATGGTGAGTAATTAATGACAAACTGTTCAATTGCAGAGGAACTAACCCTTTAATATTTTAAATAAATAGTTTTAACTATTTAACCTGTTGAAACATGTTGCCGACAGCATTTTTGAATATTTTGTAGTATGAATAACTTTTATTCTAGCTTAAGCATTCCTATAATATTTCTTTTTTTATCAATATTTGAATGTGGGTTTCATTAAAAAAGCAACATTGAGTAAAAAGCTGAGAAAATCGTGTTTTGAACGATGATCAAAACATTGATGGAGTCCATCAACACCCCCAAATGCGGGTGATTTATTTATTTATTATGCTGTTTAATGTTGATGATCACGTTATTTTACATATGCATCTGATTACATACAACTATGCTTATTTCGGCTTCTTGATCACGCCTGAAAAATCTGTCAACGGCGGGGAAAGAGTTAAAAACATTAAAAGTATTAACATTATTAACACTAACAGTAACTAGCAGAATCGATTTTCCACAATGCAATATTCCCACAAAGACCAGAAAAGATTTGAGTTCCTTTACAAACTGAATTGTGCAAATCTAAAGCACATCTGGAGCAAATGAAACGTCTCAAGTTTACAGCGGTTCTGTGGATTCTGAACCAAGACAGGTTTCAAATGTTCTAGAATGCCTAGAATGTTCCATATATCAGAAACACATTAAAATACAAAACCACATTAGACCGTAATGATTGAGAAATTGCTCGTTTGTGCCACTTTAGAGGAATCCATGAAAATCTGACCTTAAATAACCTGAAAAAGGTGTCGATCGCTGTGATGTCATTGCTCATCAGAGCACAGCTTTACAGAGGCATTTAATTCTGACACATCTGAGTGGCTTGGAAACGTGTCAGGAAAATGTAAGATGTGTGAAGCAATAACTTCAGAGACAGAGAGAGAATAACATGCATGCAGTGTCCTTATAATACACGCTACATGTAGTTACTATAGCTCTCCTATATAGTTCAAGCTTGCAACACCAAGGTCATGGGTTTGAGTCCCAGGGAATCAATGTGTATCTTGAATGCAATGTAAGTCGCTTTGGATAAAAGCGTCTGCCAAATGCATAAATGTAAATGCAATTACTATAAATGGTGCATAATTATATGCAACTAACCTTAAACACACCCTAACCCTATAGAAAGTACATAAATGTATAATTACAGTGCAACACCAACACCTTAAAATAAAGTGTAACCGAAAACAGATAAAGACCCTTTTCCCTGATCCCACCCTTTGACCTGAACACAGTTGTAATGAGCGGGAGGGCAGAGGTCATAGGGCTAATGGGTCAAATTGCAGGTATTTCAACCAGGTGCTTTGAGCTTCTTAAGTCAATTTCCTTGTAAATCATTCTATATTTTTTTCTTCTGTCTCCATCTCTCTCTCTCTCTCTTTCAGTGGGCTGTTTGAAGTGCACTATAATTGCATGTATGGTTTGGCGGTTTGCTGGTTTCCACTAACTAGAGCAGAATCAATGACCGACCGATTCAGCAAAAAACAATTTAAAGCAGCTTCTCTTTCAGCAAAGAGTGTGTCAAGTTTTTCCATGTTAAACGGCTCACGTTCACTGACTGAATCGCTGGCTGGTGTTCAGAATGTGCATTATTAGACACTGGAAACGATGACTCATGTGCTGAAGTACCACAACTCAATCACACACATTCATGAACAAAAGCATCCCATTCCATCAGCAACAACTGCACGCTTAGAGGAGAGGAGCATACATCCCTTCCCATGCAGTCAAACACAAGAGACACGCGTTAAAAGGATAAAATATCATTAAATCTACAATTTCATACCACTCTCATTCTCAAAGCAGAGCAAAACTCCAGCACAACCCTGCAGATGATGCACTGAGACTGTTCAACGACAGTATCGTATGAAGTGTTTTGATTTAAATCACGTTACTAATATTCATGTCCCATAGTTTTTTAAATACATTTTGTTGGGTGCTGGCCCTTTAAGGACGCTAATTCTGTTGCCATGGTGATCAATGTAAGAAAAAACTAAACAAACCCACTGAGAGAAAGCAATGTTCTCACGTTAAAACTTCGCTAAACTTTTACTACAATTACAGTTCAAAATTACAATTTAAACTTTATATTCCCAGCATGGTGAGTAATTCATATGTTGTTTAAGTAAATTGATCGTTTCTGATGTGATTCTGTATATAGATCGCTATTTGTAATTAGCGCCTAAACGTCTAATATTATACGATTGTTTTTTTTATGTTTATGTAGCTATTTACTGTGTTTTACGTTGCTTGTTGAAATGTTAATGGTAACACATACTGTTACGTGATTTAATAATGGTATTATGTTCAAAAAATGGTATTATTAGGCTTTAGTACATTTCAAAACCAACAATATGGTATTAAAAACATGGTAAATGTAAGAAAAACACGGTATTAACATGGTACTGTATTACAAGAGTGTCGTTCAAAAATATGTATCATCAAGGTACAAGTCCAAAAAGGCAGAACTGCCATGGTATCATGTATAAAAAACACAATATCATAATGGTACATGTACAAAAAAATGATGGTATTATCATAGTAATAAAAAGGCAGAAACAAGAAACAGTTTATCCAGGGTTCTACAAATAATTCTAATAAAATTAGATTTTATGTTTATATTCTGGTGTTATAATATCTGCACTACAAAATCTAAATCATAAATGCTGAAAATCATAAAACAGCTCATCACTGTTTCATTAAAATGACTTCAGTCGCATGCGAGACGACATACTTTTGTACATATAGTATCACCAGATTATTACAACTCTGGAACAAAAGCCTCTCTGTCCTGAGTTGAAGCATGAGTGAAGTGTGTGTGTTTAATTCTTTCTGGAGAGATTTGAACGTTTCTGTGGTTTTTGTGGCCAGTTCATAATGTGCTACTGCTGCTGAGAGAGAGAGAGAGAGAGAGAGAGAGGGAAGGGGGGGGGACTATTTTATATTCTCAGTATGAGGCCAGTGGAAGGAATGTCAGCTTTCCGCACACTGCTCCAGAATCCTAAAGTTCTTCTCACATGTCTGGACCTGCAGGGTTCCCTAAACATCTCATGAATAACCCACTGAACAATATTAATTACTCATTACCGACTCCACACATCAGTAACCCAGGAAAACCTGCAAGCATTCACTGAACAAAAAAAAAGTGTTCAATAGCATGAGCATATTCCAGGTGTGCAGGGAGAAAAAGGAGCTGGTGATGTCATCGTACAGTATTCTACTGGATCAGTTCTTGCTTTCCCTGGGAATTGAACCCATGACCTTGGAGTTGCAAACATGCTACTGTGTGAGCTACTGGAAAGCATATATTGTATTAGTGCATTTTATGAGAACATAAACTAAACTAAGCTTTCTTGTAGCTCAAACTGTACAGTATGATGCTTGCAACACCAAGGTCATGGATTCGATTCCCAAGTAAAGCAAGACCTGATTAGAATGTCAATGTGTTTCTTGAATGAAATGTAAGTTGCTTTGGATAAAAGCTTCTGCCAAATATGTAACAAATAATAATGGTCATGGTCATCAATAGTTATGGTCACCTCTAGGAGAAATATATGATCATCACCTTCAGGATGTAAAAAGAAAAATAATAATAATAATAAGTTAATATGATATTCACCATAAGGATGTACAAAAAAATTAAATTAAATACATACATACACATGATGAAGACCTACAGGATGTAAAAATAAAATCTCATTGGTCCATAAATAATAGGCTATATGCTGTACACACAGGGATGTGTAAGGCTGATTAAGAGGCACAGTACAGTAAAGCTTTGTAAAACACACACACACACACACACACACACACACACACACACACACGAGAGTCAAGCACGTGACCTTTAGCATACTGCTCAAATTAAGCATTACAGGACCAACTGCAGCCCTCAAGTGATTCCTCGTCCACAACATAATGAAAACCTTATGAAATCTCATAGAGGCTTTTAAAGTGACCCCTGCAAACATTTACCATGGTAGTCATAGTTTCCCTAAAATTACAATAATTACTTCAGTTATTGTTTCTGCAACTGTGGTAAACTGGTATTTGTGACTACTGGCACTGGAAATGCAAAAAACAATAGACTGATTCTGCAAGCATCTTACCCTGTTTACAAGAGATCCCTTATCTTGCAATAACAATAATACAGTAAATATAGTATTTAAACTGAAACTATGGTACATTTTAGTGAGCAAACAACTTTTTTGAGTACTATTTGGAGTAGAGATCCAGGCATCTGATGTTTTGTAGTGATGTGAACATCTGTGGCATTTCTGAAGCATATGAATGAACGTCTTTCATCTGTTTGTCACACAAAAAGTCTCTTCTTTGAGATAGATTCCATGAGATAGAAAGATAGATCAGCAGTCACTCACATAAAACCCAATAAAGAGCAGGAGAGCAAGTGTGTTGGTCATAAACTTTGGGCTATCCCATAATTCCTTGTTTTAGGGTCATTAATATGGCATGCGAGATATGAGGGTTCTTAACACACACACACACACACACACACACAAGCAAAATACACAATCATACACAATGACAGAAGTTTGCAGAAACAAAACAACATGAAGTCACTCACTGTCATAGACAGATGGTGATTTGAGGATAAACATTCATTCAGTTTTTGACATGTAATCCATACATTTTCCAATATATCAAAACATTATTAAAATAAGATTAATTTAGTTTAGAAGCGAAACTGTGCGAGACAAAAAAAAAATTATTCAGAGACTATATACTATGTATATAAATGAATTGTATTTTTCTTGCCCCACTGTCAAATTTCAATATAAATCTTAAGATTAACAGCGAATTATGCTTGATACAAAAATAAAAATGATCAACTATGCAAATAATTGTTTTCAAAATGTAGACAATTGGCAAAGTATATATATTTTATTTTTATAGTATATATATTTATTATTATTATTATTATTATTATTATTAAGGTTGTTTTTAATAGTTTTCCCGGGGATCATTTTTTACACATTTTTTTTATTAAATGGAACATGATTTTTAGAAGTGTAATCGTCTCACAGTCACACATATGCATAAACACATGCATAATCAGACATGCATGAATCTAGAAAACAAATGGTCAGGTCGGTGAGTCTGCATAAACATCCACTTAAAGAGCAGAATATGTAGACAAACAATTTTGTGAATAGTGTGAATAAGAAATGAGTGAATTCAACCCTCCGTACTGACGATCACACTCGTTTCCTCACTGCGAGGACCATGTATTTTTCTTTTTCTGTGTCTTAATGAAACAGTATTTTATTCCTCTGCTGTTCCACACCAAGGGAAGAGGAAAAAACATCTGGAAGACATTTTTCCACTTTTCCCCCCTCTTTTTTCCTTCTTTTTCTCTGGGATCAGCAGACAGCACAACGGCGGCTATAGCTTCCAGATGTGAGAACACAAACACTCGCTCTTATTTCTCCAATCATAAATGCCAAGAAATAAAAGAAAACCATCTATGCTGGTCCATCTGTGGCTTTTTGCTCCAAAAACACACATATCCCATGATGCTCTGGGGTTCTCTAGTCATGCTGACACTGAGTTAGCAGCTCTAGTGCAGGTATGTAGGGAATGTTATTTCAGAGGAAGTGTGTGCACATGTGTGAGCTTCATGACAGCCCAGGGGGATCTCAGGCCGTCGTAGGGGTGCTTAGAAATCTAGACAAGCCAGACACACACACACACACACACACACCATCCTCCTCCCCCCCTCCCCCAATTAATCACAACAAAGCCTCAGAAAAGCCCAAACATGGCGTCCGTTTAAAAGCGCTGTGAAAGAGTCCATTCATACAGAACAGAGCAGACAGAAATACAATACTCAAAAACTTCAACTTTCAAACTCTGGGAACCAGAGATCTAAACACACACACACGCATAGATGGCAGACGACAATGTGTGTGTGTGCAGCAGGGGTGGCAGGCTGTATCAAGACCAGGTGTAATCCCAAAGACTAAAACCCTGTCCGTCCCCCACAGTACTGATACAACTAGATTCACTTTCTGAAGAATATGAGCGCAGAAGCCAAAGCAGAGCTCTCAAATGCTGTTGCTAAGTTGCAAAGTGCTAAGTTGTTATGAGAGGTTTAAAATTATTGCTATGGTGTTTCTAGGGGGTTCTATGTGGTTAAAACGAACTTAGGTGTTCTAACAGGTTTTTGAATGTTGATATGGGGTTTCTACAGTGTTCTGTGGAGTCACTGTGGAGCTGCAAAGATGCTCTGAGAAGATTAAGAATGTTGCTATAGGGTTTTAGGGTGTTCTGTGTGGTTCCTATGGGGTCACAGATGCTCTGAGAGGTTTTATAATGTTGCTACAGGGCTTTTATGGTACTCTAAGAAGTTGCTAGGGAGTTGCTATTCAGTTAGAATGTTGTTACGGGTCACTATGCCATGGCAAAGGTATTCTGGGAGGATTAAGAATGTGTCTATTGCGTTTCTAGGGTGTTCTTTAAGGTTCTCAGGGACATGATTTGCAGTTGCAAAAGGTTTTGGAATTGCTAGGTTTCTAAGGTGTTCTATATGGTTACTAAGGAGTTGCTATGCAGTTGCTGAGGTGTTCTGAGAGGTTTTAGAACTCTGCTATGGGGCTTCTAGGGTGTTCTATATGGTTGCTAAGGAGTTGCTATGCAGTTGCTGAGGTGTTCTGAGAGGTTTTAGAACTCTGCAATGGGGCTTCTAGGGTGTTCTATGTGGTTGCTAAGGAGTTGCTATACAGTTGCTGAGGTGTTCTGAGGGGTTTTAGAACTCTGCAATGGGGCTTCTAGGGTGTTCTATGTGGTTGCTAAGGAGTTGCTATACAGTTGCTGAGGTGTTCTGAGAGGTTTTAGAACTCTGCAATGGGGCTTCTAGGGTGTTCTATGTGGTTGCTAAGGAGTTGCTATACAGTTGCTGAGGTGTTCTGAGGGGTTTATAATGTTGCTATGGGGTTGCTATGGAGTTGCTATGCAGTTGTTAAGGTGCTCTGAGATATTCTAGAATGTTGCCATGTGCATTTTAGGATGTTCTGGGTGGTTTCGAAGTTACTAAGTCAAAAAAATCCCACTCATAAGTCTCTATGGTTTTCTGGTTTATGATCCTTCAAACTCTACAGAATTTTCTCAACCAAATAATAATCAATAATCAAAAACATTCATACCAACCCCAAGCATTTTGAACAACAGTATGTGAGAATATGAGCAATAGTTATGCTTGATTTAACAAGTAAATTAACAAGTCACCAACTTTGACACACTTATAGTATAAAGTCACTTTTCACGTCAATACAGTGTGAAATGGATCCCACTCAAAGTGTTTAATGTATCAGATGTTGTGTCTCGGTTGGAGGACTGTAAAGCTCTGGGGTGGTCATAATCTGAAGAGCACCACCCACGGCATGCCACCTTTAACCTCTGACCCAGGGACCTCACCTCCTGTAGGTCTGTTGTCATTAACTACTATAACTGACCTTCCTTTCTCCCCTCAATCACTTGTTGTTTTTTCACTTTCTTATTTCCTATTTTGGTCTTTTCTCTCTGAAACACAATCCTGAACACCTCTCAACCTCCTTTCTCAGTAGAAGACTCATTTGAGCAATTCAGACCATTTGATTCAATGAACTGGTGCAGAAAATGATTCATTGATTCTCATCACTCAAGTGAAATAAATATTTCATTAAATACTGCTGTTTCAAAGTCGTTTGAGGTGTTTCAAATATTGTATTGTAGCTTTGTGAACCAATTTAACTGACTGACAAAATAATTAAAATATTCTATTTATTTATTTATATATTTATATATAAAAACACTAGTTTACAGTAATGATCTATGAGAAACTATCTGCAGTAATGGAGCAACTACAGTGAACTTTATGTGTGTTTGAACTCAACAGACATGTGGGTCAGGGTTTGGTCCTTCTGTCTGAAAGCGGCAATATCTGGTTTTTATAGTGTGAGAACTGAGACCTTGAAGGTTTCACCAGCTATCACCCTCCCAAATGTGGCTTTAGATTGAAGGGAGACTTTAAACACTTTCAATCATAAAACAATGCAACTCTAAAACACACACTATAAAGCCCAAACCACACAAACCAAGAGGGAAAAACACTTGGCAACAAAAAAGCACTGTCTAATACAGTACAAAACGTACAATATTTCTGTCCTGTGGTCCCAGAGCTGGACCTCCTCGACACTGAAGGCAAGTATGGGGGCGAGTGCTGACTTAGTCTTACGTAATACACAAAATCATAACTGCTGACATGGGAACTACTGGTGACTTTCATCTATTCACATTCATTAACATTTACATTTATGCATTTGCCATACGCTTTTATCCAAAGCGACTTACATTGCATTGAAGAAACACATTGACATTCTAATCAGTTCTTGCTTTCCCTGGGAATCAAACCCATGACTATGGTGTTGCAAGCGCCAATAACTTGCATACTTCTATCAGTTTTGTGCTTTTAAACGTAAAGCAAGCAAGCACAGAAAACAGGCCTAACCCATAAGTCATAAAATTATACAATATAAATTAGATCTCGTGCGGTTGTGTCTAATTAGCCCAAAAAGCATACATACGTTTCACACTGGATGTATCAATGTCATCTTGGAACCTGATATACTATTTTCAGCATAAACTACTATGACTTTTGTACTTCGACATGGAATGCACTAATCCTAATCTTGAATCCTATATACGATTTTATAGTTTGTGAAAATATGCATACTTTAAAATTCCATCGGGTGTACAGTAATCCCTCGCCACTTCGCGGTTCAAGTTTCGCGGCCTCAGTGCATCGCAGATTTTTCAAAAATATTAATAAAAAATAACAATTTAAAAATACCGCCATATCGGCATCCGTATTGCTGAAAGCAGCGTTGTTTTATCGTGATGCGCGGGAAAAACGGTTTCCCAGAATGCCAGACAAAAAGAGAAACTCTCTCAGAGGCTTTGTACACACCCACGGCACTCAGACAAGACAAGTGATTGGTTCCCGACCAATGAGAGCACGAGTGGATGTATCCCATGAGCTGATTGGCTGATCCTACTTCGCGGGTTTTCACCTATAATGAATCAAATGGGTGTAATGAATTGGAACAAGCTTATCTTTATCTTGTATACTATATAAAATGAATAAAGCAGAGGTGTACTTAAAAAAAACTAAACTTAAACTTAATATAGTTTGAGACGCACTAATGTTAATATTGCAAGCTATATAAGATAAACAGTGTGCGAGTAGAAGCATACTTCAAATCTCCACCGTCAATAGCATGCCATCCACTCACATTACTATTTGCAGCATAGTACACCATCCAAGCACCTTCAATATCTTATTTGATATTATCTGAGATGCACTAATCTTAACATTAGGATGGATAGTATGTGAAACAGAAACATACTTTAATTCAGTATAAATACTTAACATACTCTTTATAAGATGCACTAATATTAATAATGCAGGCTATATAGGATAGATGGTAGGTCACCAGATGCATACTTGCACACTATGACATCCAGTCACTATTAACATTCCATTTCCTGCAGATGTTTACTTTTGCATACTATTTAGTATGGAGGGTGAGACATATGATGCATATTTAGAAAATCTACCTTAAATAGTATGCCAATTATCCAGGCACCTTTAACATTACATAATATGATTTGGAACATACTCATTTTAATCTTACATACCGCACAGGATACTTTGTATGCAGAAATGTATTCTGGGAGTTTGATTAGGAGGGAAAACCTTCATCCTTTTCCTGTTGGAACTCGACTGGTACCTTTTAATAGCCAGATGAAGATGCG
The DNA here is from genome assembly GCA_037043235.1 of Rhodeus uyekii. Classification (NCBI taxonomy): domain Eukaryota; kingdom Metazoa; phylum Chordata; class Actinopteri; order Cypriniformes; family Acheilognathidae; genus Rhodeus; species Rhodeus uyekii. The sequence goes on from JAWRVZ010000046.1 coordinate 1,740,954, forward strand.
CTTGTTCTGTTAATGGGGCCAATTGAGCCAAAGGCAACACGAATTTGACTCTTCACGTCATTAATATTCCTCTCTACGATTCCTACTAAATCAATCGCTAAATGAAAAGTTGGGACATCTGAAATGGACAGCTTGTTTTTATTACACTAGAAACATTTTTGAAAGTCTCAAAGGGTGTGATATTTTGGCTCCAAACGTCTTGGTCTCCAGAACACAACAACAAGAGTAACCAAGACCAGAGCCAACACACGTGGGCAATAAACAATCGTTACAACACGCCATTTGTTAAAAGGCATTTGTGAATTCTCAAAAGTAAAGCACGCCCAACAGGCTGAATGAGGCCGAAAGTGTTCGTAAAAATCTCATAAAACAGCACTAGTGTGAGTAATAAAGCAGAATAGCACTGCACAGGAAGTGCAGCAGCATCACCGTTGGCCATTTTTGCCTTTACAAGCTTCTGTGTACTGTGACGTAAGAGCTCCCCTGTATCCCGCACCGCTAGTCCCACCATAAACGTAGCACGTCATTCTATACAAGCAGATTTGATAAGCCCCGCCCACTGCATTGCATCGCCGCTAGAGCACGAGTGTTGCTGACTGACTCGGCTCCATAAAGTGCATCCTTGAAAATGGGAGTCTGGCTGCGGATTAAATCCACCATCTTTTCTGCATTACAAGCGCACACTGGAAAAAAACTGGAAGTCTACACACTACACAGGGATCGCAGCTGTACTTGCGCATTCTAGATTGCGAATGAAACCAAATAACTAATACACTTAAATCCAATTTGACTCTAATGAGCATCATTCTAGCAAAATTTACTTAGCAGATGCTTAGTGACGGCTGTTCCTCACACATAGTCAAGTCAATGAATCACTCTAATTAATTCAGCCTTGACTCATGCAAGCAAAAGTGATTAAGTTGACATGTTTTCACTGCTCAACACAGGACACATTCTCAAAAATGGAAATGAACAGTTCTAAAGTACAGCAAAGAACCACTTTTTACCACTTTTGACTGGGTAAACAGGATTTTGTACCTTCTGGCCAAAACACTTACATAATTTATCCAGCCATTTATGATTATATTGTTTATAAAGAGCAATTTCTATGAAATATTTCAGAGCTAAATAAAACCAGAAAATATGCACTATTTTGATTTCCATTACTTTTCCAGGTCTAGTTCCTCAGGTTTTCCATGACTTTTCCTAAATAGGGTTCTTGAGTTGCTTTACGGTTCTTTGAAGATTAAAAACACTCTTGATGTTTCATTATAGGTTCTTCAGATTAGTGCTTTGCATTATGGGTTCTTCAAAGCACCAGTACATAATGTGTTTCTAAAGAACTGGAGAAAAGTCAGAATCTATAATAATTGGAATCTTGATTTTTCTTGACTGCTGCAAGTAAGCATGTTCTTGAGAAGTTCCTCAACCCAAATGTTCTTGTGATCATTAAAACAGCTCAATAATTCCATCGGTATAATAAGCAGCCAAGTGGCCATGACCAGACATGAAACTAATCACACATGCAGAGCAGAATTTCCAACGCCCCTCCCTCGATCCCTCCCGCTCTACCTCGCCCTCCCTCCAGCCTAGAGAAAGAAATAGAGAGAGAGAGAGAGAGAGAGAGAGGGGTACTCCCTGGGACAGGCTGGAGAAACCAGGAGGATGAGAATGAGAGATCATATCCTGTCTGCTTTGGCTCCATCATTACTGTACAAACCACAGAATCACGTTCACAACTAGTAAACTCCAAACTGTCATATCGGAGTGTGATATACAGAGCTTTATAATGGTGGAACACAAAAACCAGATGTCAAACAACTGATCTAACTATAGAAGGCTGGCTAAAAAAGAAATGCATGCAAAAGGGAGTATTGATTAAACAAAAGCAAATGGCATTGCTGATTATTTCCGAATGCTGATTATTTCCGAATGCATTTGAATTCATAAACGCACGTAAATATATCTACAATAACTCTTCTATATAGTCTGCTGCGAGCTTCACCTCGAGCATCTCTGATCTACTAGAGAAGACACGCGGCGACTCCACCCTGACCCACTGATGTTCTTCATTACAGACCATCTGCCAGGAGCCACGACATTTTGCTGAGACTAACGTGCATTCATTTACATTTAATCCGTTATCTATCTGTCTTTCAGGAGAGCCAGAGCGATGGGTTCGTTTTTATGAGCCTATGGAAAAGCATAAAATCTCTGTCACTCTCCCTCTCTCTCCTGGTGTTTCTCATCCTGCATATTTTTCCAATTACGTTCTGCAGTCAGAGCGCCTGCTGGAGGAAAACTACTTTCTGCCAGATCCCCTAAAAAGCATCTGAAACAAAAAGTCTACAAAAAGGTTGCATGGCTTATGTTCACACATCAGCGTTGACTATAGTCTGAAGGCAAACGAGGTCCTGATGTCGTACACCCCTAAAGACTCAGTGAGTCTTAGAAAGTCTGAGACCGAGCAATGAAATCAGAACTTTGTATAAGAGTTTAGGGTCTTCAGATCAGGGTAGAGGTTTTTCGGGGTTCTGGTGAAGCATCAGTACACCATTGGCTTTTCAAAGCAGCAACTTAAGAATGTTCTCCTGTGACATGTCTTCCTACTAGGATGTTTGTTTTTAAGAGTGTAGGAGTCGCACCAATGACTTATTGCTCTCAATATTCTGAAGTGAAGAATCTATAATGCATTCGAGCAAAAAGAGCTGAAAAGAACCACTGAAGAACCTTTGGAATCCTGGAATCCAGAGTTCTACTATGACGTCTATATGTGCATAAGAATAGTTGAACGTTTGATGCGGCGATACATGATTTCCTCATGCAGCTGTTGCCTTGCACGGGAAAACGTCCCTGATCCCGTTATTCGTTGCCGCTCTAATGCTTCCCTGACGGACAAGTATGCAAAACAAAAGTCGGGACTTCGGACACGAAGATCCCACTCTAGGGCCCCCCACCTCCATCCCCTCCTCCGGTCATTCCAGTCCCGGTGCGGCGGACTGACCGTGGAATGCGCTCGCGCAAACGAACCGCAGCCCCGGGTGAGCGCGGCCCGCGACACAAAGTAACAGTTCGATTCGCCGCTTACCTGCGCTGACTCGTGAGGTGACAAACATCAGGAATACTAGGAGTACCGACAGCCGCACCTCCTTAAACCTCCGCTTTACTTTCCATCTGATAGGTGTATCCATGACCACCTGCGTCCGTCCTGACGCGTAGAGTTTGGTTATATTATTATGACAACTGCTTGATATCAGGACAGAGCCAGTAACCCAACAGTCCCAGAGAGAGAAAGAACGAGAGCTCAAAGCATCTCATGCAGCCGTACGTTATTAAAGTCCTGCAGGAAAATTCAGAGGATGGATAGATGGATGGATGGGGCACCTCTCTCCCTTCTTTTCCCTTCTGTTCTTTCCTTCCCTTCAGTGCGCTGCAGTGATGCCCCCGTCACTGAAACTTCGCGGAGCCAAAGTGGGAAAAAACTTCATTCACACAGACTGTCAGTCACGCGGCGAGCAGCCAATCGGAGAGCAGTACCGAAAATTCTCGGTTTCTGATTGGTCAGGGGTATGGGTGGGCGGGAAGTGTACAGTGTGGGACTTAATTTACTCTCTCTCTCTCTCTTTTGTCTGCAAGTTTTTAGTCCATTGCACTGATTGCAGGCTGTCTTTTAGTGTTCTTTGATTCGTCTAATTTGATGGGTGTAGCAGCAGAAAACCTTTTTAGGGCAATCAGCTAATTAAAGGATGGCCCTTGTTAAGGTACCATCCTAAATCATGTAGAAAGAAAGAGTTATACATTCGTCTAGCATCATAAAGGCTGTAAAAACAGAAATTATATAATTTAAAAGAAGTTTTGTATTGCATGGAAGGTGTTTATTTTGTATTAATGACAATCTGACTACATCATCCTGCTTACAATATGTCTGTTTACCAAGTAAATAAAAACATATACAATAAATATTAATTATACCAATCAACTAAGCAGTTTTAATCACCATTGTGTATAAAAGACATAAATGAACTGGCTTTGTCTTACCTTCTGCATGAACTATTCTAGTATAGGAACAGTGCTGTGCATGGCAGCCAAAGGTTATTCCAAGTTGGTCCTAAAATTAAAGTTTGCAAACTATTTTGAGGATGAAACGATTCAGGACCTCCTGACATACGCGACAGCTGGAGCACACAAGGCCACAGGGGTGATGACCTTTTGACACGGGTCCGAAAGTATAGAGGGGAATTTAATCCTGTTTGGGTTACATGTAAAACAAAATGAAGCCAGTTTCTTCCGTTACAAATCAATCAATCAATCCATAAATCAATCAATTAATCAATCAACCACTTATTTTTTATGCATTAATATAGGTTTAAAAGTATATTTAATAAATATGTACATTATCACAAACTCAGTTGCATTGTTAGATGTGGAAAATCTATTCTGGCTTGTTTATCAAAAAATATTAACCAGGTGTATTAAATCAATGAAACATTGATTTAATTTCCCTTTCATAATATGACCCACTGCATTTCAATTAATATTCAATATTTATTTTATGCATTTAGCAGATGCTTTTATCCAAAGCAATTTCGGAAAGAATAATAAATTTGCCAACAATATTCGTAATATATAATCCCAGGTTTATTACACAACTAGTTTAGGAAGCAAACTAGAGAAGAGGAGAATACTGAGAAGAAAGATTGAGTATATGAGAATTCATTTTGAAGTATGGGAATTACAATATATTGGCAGTATAATGAAGATAATTGTGTCCTTTGAGAACTGATTGCAGCATGAAAAGCGAGTGATACATACCAGAATGAAACAAAGTATTTATAGTGGACAGGATGAAAAATGTGCGAGGGATTCATGATGCCATTAAAAAAGAAAGTCATTTTAGAGGTGGAGCAACTGATGAATAATTACAAAGACCAGAGCCTCTTTCAATGGCACTGTCGAAGACTAACATTTTATTTCTTTAGAGTAATGTGCAGTTATGAATCATGGAACGAAAGGTTTTGATTAGATGTTGACTTTAAGCGCATGTGCCAGAGGTGTTATGACATCATACGGTAGTTCAGCTGAAGTTTACCGCACAGAATGACGTCTTCACGGAATACAGGCTCGCAGAGATCCAGCTTACACAGGTTGTATGGACTGATGTCTCTCTCACCTCAGATTTCGGGAAGTCTCCTCACAGGGAATGTGAAGAATGCAGCTTCTTTTGTGTAGGGTGTCCCTGAGCCAGCGGGGGGCAGACACTCCTGCTCAACTAGCCTGTAAAACACACACACAAGGTCCAAAATGAAGACGCGCCAAGTGCCAGATGGGACAACAAATTGGTTTTAGGTAACTAAAGCATTCAGTTTGCGGTTACCTGTTTTTTTTTTTTAAAGAACTAGACTTGACTGTATCAGGAAGAAAATGCGAGTGATGCTCGCCCATGCACAAGTCACTGATTTGATGCAGGGCATTTCTATGATTGGTAATGGGTACGGACCATTTTATTAGGGGCCAAGCACTGAAGATGCACAGGCATATATTGTATCCATTAGTGTTCTTCTTCTTCTTGATATTCATCTTGTTCTGCTAATGAGTCCATATAACCGTATCGTAAAAAGTTGTGAAATTTGGTACACTGATAGAGGAGAGTCTGAACATTATCCACAGTAATTTTGGAATCTCTAAGTCAATCTCTCTAGCGCCACCAATTGTCCATATTTGCATTCATATTTATGCTAATGCCTTTTAAACGCAAGGGCTAGAAACAAAATTGGCTTAATTCCTTGATTCCTTGGCCTTAAGATGATTCAATTGCACCCCTATGACATTTTCCATCATTTTGAATATTTAAAAAAAAAATTTTTTTTATTTCTTATTTTTCAAAAAACAAAACTTTTTCAAACTCCTCCTAGACAAACAATTGAATGGCTATTTTTGGCTTATAACTTCTGAAAGGTTTGGCCAAAATTGGTCTCTTTAGATTTGGGGTAACATGTCGACTCAGAAAATGCCCAATTTTTCCATTTCGGCCATTTTTAATTTGGTCATAAAATGCTATATTTTATGCTGAGTATCATTACAAAACTCTGAAAGTCCTTAAAAGGTTTCAGGGCTAATATTATAATATCTTTTGATTAATTTTGCCTATAGTAAATTAAACTGGCCTTAAAAGATTCCTTGGGTCATGTCGAGAACATAGATATCAATTTTGCCTTAGTTGGCCAAACTTTTTTCATCTCTTCCTAGACCGTTGCTCCAAATTTCATGAAAATTAAATCTGATTATCCACAGTCGTTACTGACAAAAACATGGAATCTCTTAGTTGGCAAGGCAACATTGTCATTTTCGGTTTAACGTTTTCATATAATATTTTTTAATTGATTTTATTTCAAGTTACAAAAAGGATCATTAATAGTTGCAGGATGATTGCTAGTTGCCTGCTTATTTGCCCAAAAAAATCAAAACAGCTAATTATCTATGATATTTTTGTTTCTATATGACTTGAATCTCTCCTTCCAACTTGTAACAACATTTCACAAACACAAAATAGTAGAGATCAAAGAGAGACTAGAACACTATATCGATTTATATTGTATTGTGCGGAAATTATTAAAGGAGAATGTTTATGAGTGACAGATAATGTAAGGCTGAATCCAAAGCATCACTGTTTCAACACACACATGGCAGATATTAGTGTTTGGATTATGAGATATTGTACAGCTTTCATGATTGCACTCTTTGACTCCTTCAACAGAGACGTGCTCTCTCTTCCTCTCTACATTACATGCCGGGACACACCTGTACACATTCCTTGGCTTTCATATGTTCATCAAAGCCTGGATCATTCAGCAGGATTATGGATCTTCACACATATGCACACACACACACACACACACACACACACACACACACACACACACACACACACACAGGACGAGCCACGTTTACAATACACAATGTACACTCATTTATGCACATACAGACACGTGCATTCCTCCCCATGCCAGAAATCACTGCTGCCTGCTCATCCATCCATCAAAAGGTCTGAAATGAGAGATTGATGAACAGCCAGAAGCTCCCCAAGCATGCACAGACACACAACAGTGAACACACACATATTTATCAACATATTAACACTAAAACACCCAACACACTCTCAGAAAATCGATCAGTCTACTCATTATATTCTATTGGAATACACTTGATTTGTGGTATAATTCTGATGTCCAATCACCTGTTAGAATACTATTATTTATTCTTAAACACTATAGAATAAAGGGTTAATTCAGGGAATTAAGCCACTTTTGATCTTAGTTTCAAAAATTGGTTATCATTGTAATCCGAATTTACCTTAAGTTACAGGCTGATCCAGATGCTCTGAATCTCCCAAAGGTTCTCAATTGGATTCAGGTCTGGGGAACGTGAGACAAACCAAAACTCTTTGCGACGGCACGTACTGATGTGATATATATATATGAATATTTATGATTTATTGTATATAATTTATTGTTATATAGAAATAATTATATTTTAAATTGGACATTAAATTGTCATATATCAATTTATTTATTTTATATAGAAAATGTTTCCTTTTCAATGTTTTTCTCTCCCTCATTACTTTTAATCAATGCCATGAGTGCAATTTGAAAATAAAATAATGCTATTATGATGCTATTTATTGAAAATTCTACACATCTTTATGTAAATATCATGACAGACACGTGAATACTGTATACTAACCCACAACCCAACATTCATCCTTAACATTGGTTAAAATGTTGTCATGCATGGCACAAAAGCTGGGCTGTGATTGGTGTGAATGATCACAGAGAACATTCTATTGCTTCTGTGGTTGTGGTTTAATAACAGATGCTTGAAAGAGAGGAAAACAAAATAATTATGAAAACACAAAGGAGAGTCGGAGACAGAGAGAAGAAGCAGGGAAATGAACCAGCAATAAACAGACACAAAGTAGTGATTTGTACATTATAGAAAAGCAAGAGTTACTAAACATGACCGGTAGAAACAAGCCAAACAAAGTTCATAAATATAAACAGTGTTCGTCACTGGATTCAGTGTATTAAAGACACTGATGCACCAGCCGTTTGCTTACATAAAAGCTAAACATTTCAAATCAGATTTACACTGCAAAAACTGTATTTATTTGCTTAATATGTTAAACATGTGGGAAATACTGCTCAGCTGTCTTTAATTTGATCTATCTGCATTTCTGAAGATATTTAATTCCAGTTGGAAGGATTTTTGTCAGAAAAACAAAAGACATGTTGCATGCATATGCACCTTTAGGGCTGGAGAAGATACTGCTCTAGATACAATGTAAACCCAGATCTCAAAACTCAAAAAAATTGGGGAAATTTATTACGTCAACATTTTTACGTTGATAAACTTACTTGTTTTAAGTCAGTTACACTTCAATATATAGAACTCAAAATTATTTATTTGAATAAATAATATTTATATTAAATAACAATTATAATACCAATAAATAAACATTATTTGCATTAATTGAAAGAAAAAAGCATTAAAGAAATATTACCTCAAAAGTAACTGGCAAAATCGCATTCCTTTTTACAGCATGTATCAATATTTGAGTGAGCAACACGATTGAACATTGATCATTCATGTTAGTTCATAATGCCTTAACTAGGGTTAACAGATAAACTAAAAATTTTAACTACATTTAAACACACTAGTAAATGCTGAAATTAACAAACTCACAATGAACAATAGCTAATTCTACAGTATTTATTAGCCTTAGTTAATGTTACAAATGGAATCTTATTGTAAAATGTTTCTATTTCATATAAATTCAAATAGTCATGCGTAAAGATGGCCATATTTAAATATCTACACAAAGCCCCGAGCATTAAAATTAAACAAACGGCCCTTCTCTTACTGTATAATTCTAGCGGGCCCTCTCGTACTGTGTAATGCCAGTGGGATCAATTTTTTCCCCGATAACCAATAGTTCCATAAGTGCCGATTAGCAAAACAATGACCAATTTACAACAAATGAACAGAACGTTCAAAATTAGTGCATCCAGAGATGCAGAAAATCTCTTAATTAGTAAAAAATTAGACTGCAATCTAGGTGTTAGTGTTAGTGGCTTTTTACAATGCAATCCCAGAAGGCTTTAAAATGAACATCAAAACCTTGAGCTCAACTACATTAGTCACAACTGTCACGTTTATGTTGTTATTTTCACCCTTCCATGGACTCTTAGTTTACCTTGTCGTTGTCACTTGTTCCCCGTTCCTTTTCTCCTCGCCACTCATTAGCTCCCATTGTCACTTATTAGTCACAGGTGTTTTGTGTTCCAGTCAATCTCAGTCAGTACTTAAGTTCCCCGTGTGCACTTCCTTGTTGTCAGTTGATAAAGTTATCTTATGTTGTTTCCGTTGCTTCGTGTGGATGCCTCCCCTGTTTGCACTCCCAGGTGCTGTTTTGTTTTCTGTTTATATATTAAAGTACTTTGTGTTTGACTCCGAGCTCCGCGCCTCTCTCTCCGCATCGCACGCCAGCTACACACACACCGAGCGTAACAGATCAACTGACCAGGGTTTTGTCACCTACAACGACAAGTTTAGCTGCAATGGAACGGAAGATCTTTCCTGCAGCTGCAGCGCGCCATTCTGCAGCGACGCCCGCTCTTCGTGGGGAAGTTCATGTGCCCGCTGGAGTGCAGCTCGGACCAGTTCATCTCGCTGGTCGAGCTGCATTCGCGCTCAGAGCTCTACCGCCCTCGTCTGCGCCCGTTGCCGGCCAGAAAGCGCCTGCATCAACGCTCCCGAGCCTCACGGCCCCATCAGCGCCTGTTCCCGCGCCTCGACGCCCGTCATTAGCGCTTGTTCCCGCGCCTCGACGCCCGTCATTAGCGCTTGTTCCCGCGCCTCGACGCCCGTCATTAGCGCTTGTTCCCGCGCCTCGACGCCCGTCATCAGCGCCTGTTCCCGCGCCTCGACGCCCGTCATCAGCGCCGGTTCCTGAGATCCTCAAGCCAGAGATCCTCAAGCCAGAGATCCTCAAGCCAGAGATCCTCAAGCCAGAGATCCTCAAGCCAGAGATCCTCAAGCCAGAGATCCTCAAGCCAGAGATCCTCAAGCCAGAGATCCTCAAGCCAGAGATCCTCAAGCCAGAGATCCTCAAGCCAGAGATCCTCAAGCCAGAGATCCTCAAGCCAGAGATCCTCAAGCCAGAGATCCTCAAGCCAGAGATCCTCAAGCCAGAGATCCTCAAGCCAGAGATCCTCAAGCCAGAGATCCTCAAGCCAGAGATCCTCAAGCCCGAGATCCTGAAGCCCGAGATCCTGAAGCCCGAGATCCTGAAGCCCGAGATCCTGAAGCCCGAGATCCTGAAGCCCGAGATCCTCAAGCCCGAGCTGCCGTGGCCCGACCCGCCAGAGCCCGAGCTGCCGTGGCCCGGCCCGCCAGAGCCCGAGCTGCCGTGGCCCGGCCCGCCAGAGCCCGAGCTGCCGTGGCCCGAACCGCCAGAGCCCGAGCTGCCGTGGCCCGACCCGCCAGAGCCCGAGCTGCCGTGGCCCGGCCCGCCAGAGCCCGAGCTGCCGTGGCCCGGCCCGCCAGAGCCCGAGCTGCCGTGGCCCGAACCGCCAGAGCCCGAGCTGCCGTGGCCCGACCCGCCAGAGCCCGAGCTGCCGTGGCCCGACCCGCCAGAGCCCGAGCTGCCGTGGCCCGACCCGCCAGAGCCCGAGCTGCCGTGGCCCGACCCGCCAGAGCCCGAGCTGCCGTGGCCCGACCCGCCAGAGCCCGAGCTGCCGTGGCCCGACCCGCCAGATCCCGAGCTGCCGTGGCCCGACCCGCCAGATCCCGAGCTGCCGTGGCCCGACCCGCCAGAACCGGAGTCAGAGCCGCCGCCGGCCTTCAGAGACCTCCCAGAGCCGCCGCCGGCCTTCAGAGACCTCCCAGAGCCGCCGCCGGCCTTCAGAGACCTCCCAGAGCCGCCGCCGGCCTTCAGAGACCTCCCAGAGCCGCCGCCGGCCTTCAGAGACCTCCCAGAGCCGCCGCCGGCCTTCAGAGACCTCCCAGAGCCGCCGCCGGCCTGCAGAGACCTCCCTGAGCCTCCTCCAGCGCGCCTCGCCCTGCCTACCCTTCGGGAGCTCCTCCCTAAATATTTTTTTGGGGGGGGCTATAACACCAGCCTGAGGGTGGGTGGGACAAAGGAGGCGGAGCCTCCAGGGGAGGACTGGGCCCTAATTCTCCCAGTATCGCCCGGGACACTTCCCGGTACCTTGTCCCCGGTCCCACCTGCACCACCGTGGGCACCGCCCGGTACCTGGCCCCTGGTTCCCCCAGCTCCACCTTGGACTCTTCCCCCGTCTTGGCTCCTGTTTCCCCTGGCACCTCCCTGGTTCCCCATGGCCCCGGTACCACCCTGGAGACCACCCTGACCATGACACTAGTTATATGGTCTCCAGGATGCCCACCCCCCCGCCCTTCTCTGAACTGTCATCGGCGCGAGGTCGCGCCTTCCAGAGGGGGGGAGTAATGTCACGTTTATGTTGTTATTTTCACCCTTCCATGGACTCTTAGTTTACCTTGTCGTTGTCACTTGTTCCCCGTTCCTTTTCTCCTCGCCACTCATTAGCTCCCATTGTCACTTATTAGTCACAGGTGTTTTGTGTTCCAGTCAATCTCAGTCAGTACTTAAGTTCCCCGTGTGCACTTCCTTGTTGTCAGTTGATAAAGTTATCTTATGTTGTTTCCGTTGCTTCGTGTGGATGCCTCCCCTGTTTGCACTCCCAGGTGCTGTTTTGTTTTCTGTTTATATATTAAAGTACTTTGTGTTTGACTCCGAGCTCCGCGCCTCTCTCTCCGCATCGCACGCCAGCTACACACACACCGAGCGTAACAACAACAGCTGAAAAGAACAGAAAATAAAGTCTCCTCATTACTCCTTCATCAGTACATCATTTTTAAAGCTCTGCAATCTGGGTGCAAGTGGCTTTGCGTCATCCAAATCCACCAAGACTTTTTGGATGAAGTTAAAAGTGTGGGTTTTGTCCAAAAATTGGAATCCCTTTTTACACAACATGTGAGGACTGAACTATATCCACCTCTTTTGTATTGGAAACGTCCAGTACATAATGCAGTTCTTGTATTCTAGCAAAACAACTCAAAACTCATTACATTATGAAAGGCTGCGAACTGTGATGCACCAAAATATGTATTTTACTCATTCTATTTTATGTTTTAGTTTTGTTCTATCTGTTCTGTAATGTGCTTATTATTATTAGCTTTCCTGTAGCTTCCATTGGTGCTTGCAACACTAAGGTCATGGGTTTGATCCCAGGGAAAGTAGGAACTGATTCAATGTGTTCCTTGAATGCAATGTAAGTTGCTTTGGATAAAAGTGTCTGCCAAATGTGTTATTAATCATTAAGTTGTTTATTTTATTGTTCAAACAAGAGCCACTAAATATATTTTGGGGGGATAAAAAGGTGTGGGTCAGATCTTTGCGGTAGTTGCAGGTCTCTGGACTCATTCTTTCTCATGTGACTAACTTTCTCAGTTGATCACAAAATTATATTTGACTACGGAAGAACAGATGATGTGCCGTAGTCGAAAACGAACGACAGATTAGACAAGTCCCTATAAAAATGTAATACTCATCCATGTAAGGACAATGAATTGTTGATAATGAAAGTTATCAAGAACACGACATTAAATACAACATCTAAAAATCCCCCAAAAGTATCTTTGTCATTTCTTCACTGAGTCAAATATTACCAGACCGGAAGTACATTTGTCTGATGACAGTCAGAATGACAGCTGACATTGTTACTATGAACACGATGGACGGCTTTACCTGAGAGAACAAAGTGCATGATGTCACAGGGTCAAAGATGAAGATCCAAAGATACTTTAATGAGACCCAAGGGCAGTCTTACAAAGTCAGTAACAGCAGTGTTTCCTCATACATGAAGTCAACACAAACAACAACCGACACACTGAAGGGTGAACAGGGTGAACCAAATACACAAGCAGTGATGAACAAATGACGAACAGCTGTGATGAATAGTGGCCATAGTAACCAATGAGTGGCGGGAGGAACAGAAACAAAGGGAAACGTGACTGAATGAGGGCAAAATAAGAGTCCTGGTTCAGTGATGGCGTGACATGGGTTGCATTTCATGTTGAGTTAATCTTGCGTTTACTTTTTCTGGGCGAGATGGAGTGAACTGACACACATGTCATGCAGCCGTGCAAAGAAGACCAACGCTAAAGGTCAAGAAATTTGTTGAGTAATAGATTAAAAATCAGTTTGTTTTTCACTAAACCATATGGGATACCCCCGAAACAATTGGCACACATGGCATAAAATCAATCTGAGATATATTTACATCCTTTTAAAAGCTTGATGCCATTATTTATCGATCGCAAGAAGGACATTTGTTAAAAAGTTTCCTTTTGTGGATCATAAAAGATAGAAGGGCATACGGCATTAGAAGAACAAGTAAATTATGACTTAATTTTCAAGAAATTAACTCAGAGGGTTGTTGGGGGAAATAAAGTGCTGGAACCAACGGAAACATATATATGTGTCTATACCTTTCAGTCAATTTGGAGGTTACCATGGCAAAAAATACCATACCATTATCAAATTAATACTTGTATTCAGTTACACAAAAAACTCTGCTTCAAATAAATGCAAATATTCAGCAGCACAACTATTAATAATGATAAGAAATGTGTCATAAGCAGCAAATCGTGATATTAGAATAATTTCTGAAGGATCATGTGACACATGAAACATCATAACTATGCATCACAGTTATGATGCTGAAAATACAGCTTTAATCACAGGAATAAAATACATTCAAACAGAAAACAGTTCATTTAAAATCGTAATAATATTTCACAGTATTATTATATTTTACTGTATTTTTGTATTAAATACAGCCTTGGTGAAAACAAGAGAATTCTTTCTAAAATTTTTGAATGGTATTATATTACTGGTTTAAAGGGGTGTGATGTAACAAATGAACACCCAGATTATTATAATTAAGTAGTTTTTATCACAAACACAAAAAACCTTTTAGCATTAACACATCTCAGTTAGACGACTGTGTTAGTGTCAGCGAAAAATAAAGAGAAAATTAATTACGAGATGAAAATGACATAAATCAAACGTACACGAAAACCAATAAAAGTTGAATATTATTAGACTTTGATATCCCCCTGTTCTTTTGTGCTTGTACTGCCTGATTTCTCAGAAAAAGAATGAGAGAAACTGTTTCCAAAAGAAGACCGAAAATCACAGGGAAGGACAGATTGGCAAAGTGTGATTTTTCTTCGCCCAGAACATCATTGTTCATCATTTTTCTTCGCCCAGGCTCATCCCACACGTTCCCTTGGGTGCCATCAGTCAGCATAAAGGTATTATGAATCGTTGCGTATTAATAAACCTTTGTCTGGTTCCATGAAGATAAAAGGTAAATTTTAACATGACGTGAAAAGAGATCCCAAACATGTAATTATAGAATTAGTTGGATCTCAATCAAAGTTTTCACACATTTTCAATCCCTTGAACATGTTTCCGAGGTGAGAGTTTGATTTGGACTGCACTCATTTTGATCGGGACTGTTCATACATGCACAGACACAAATGTGTTGATATTAAAGCATATATTTCATATTTATCTCATTAAAAGAAAAAATTTAAAATTTACAAATATAATGCAAATAAAATGCAAAATTTGCACTGGTTTGAAGGTGGGGTAAAGTAGATGTTGTTTGCAGCAGCCAATGGAGAACATGGGTGGATATTATGCAAATTTGTTACATTGTTATGTAGGTATGTAACAGGAAGTGAGACTGGAATTGAGACTATTCTGATTCTTTGTTTTGGGAGACGATTACTTTATTTTACATGTATTTTGATCTTTGAAACTTGAATCTTTGCAGACCTTTTACATTTACAGTCAGTTACTATATAAAGGTAATATCTGAAAAAGCATAATAGGGGCACTTACTTTACTTGCTATTTCCAAAATGTTATCTAAACCAGCTTAGTTTGAAATGTGAGTAAGTTTTGGTTTGTCCTGATTTGGATTATTTTGAGGTCAAATAAAAAAAAAACTCTTTCAATTTTAGAGATATGTTTGAACAACTACATGCAAATATAAGATCAAATTTAGCTTCGCCTGTTAAAGGGATAAAAATGTCTGTACATGTGGAAACCGTATGTGCCTTTATCCTTCACAGCAACTCCTTTAATTTCTGCTCAGTGCTATCCATCACAGGCCTTCGAGGGAATCTCCAGCGTGTTTGGCTGAAGTCGTTCAAGCTGAATTCAGTCCAAGTGCAGAAAGGCTTAGTCTAAATGTTGTTGAATTTCCTGATAAATGTCATCAGTAAATGACCTAATCTCTTGGCTATAGCCCTCAATCTGTGTTTACAGAAAGCTGTGGAGATGCAGATAGATCTTGTGGGAATTTTTGACTGAAAATCTTCTCTAAAGACCTGTGAGATTAAAACACTGATTCATTATTTTCTTGGTTAAAGTGGTTAAAAACAAAAGCCATAGTGTATATCCCTAATCTATATAAAGGTAAAAACATTTTTTTAAAGGTAATTGTGAGATATAGGGCAAGAAATACAGTCACAATAGCAAAAATGTGTCAGAAAGAGTCAGAAACAAGACTATATTTACAGAAAAACATGTAAAACTGTAATTTGCAACCACAATAAAGAAAAAAGAAAGAAACATACCGGTAATTTCTAAAACAGATAGACCATTGAATGGTCCCAAAGGGAATTCTGGTAATGTCACTAAATTATAAGATGATTTGTACTTTTATACTTCCAAAACAATTATGACATATAAGGATGGAACTATTTTCCCTGTATATAGCAAAGGAACTTACTCTTAAACACTTAACAGGTTTTTACTGTATAATTACAATAGGTTTTACACTGTACTAATCACTGCACTGTTCACATCTAAAAATGCATAGTCTGTTTGGCACATTTTGTAAAGAATCGTGTAATGAAAACTCCAGTCACAGTTACTCAAGATTACAGCAGGTACTGTATACACTAAAAATCATTTGTTTTATTTCAATCAAGCCAAGACATGTGCAGCTGATACTACATTCATAACCAGTTAGCCAGATCTAGACTAATTAGCAACATAATTTGGGGGTCTTTAAGACTAAACATTTTCATATTTATATTTCAAATACACAAATTGATCATACTTGTCCAGTAATTTAAGGAAGCGTCTCTTGAAAAATACTTAAATAATATCAATATAATTTAAACATTACAATATTATGATTTAATATATGAAAAGATGGATTTTGACCAAGGTAACCAAAACATAACAATATGCAGAAATATCTGTAAAGAATTAAATATCTAAAATCAGCTGATGTTAATCCAATATTATTCATCAATAAATTAAAAAGCAATAAAATGTTTAAAAAAAACAATATTGTGCCAATATGTCATGCATCTCTAATAAAAGTGTAGATTATATAATTAAATAATTATATAAATAATTAAATAATCTCAAACTCAGGTACTCTCTTAAAGAGATAGTTTACCCATAAAATATTTCAAAAGTTCCAAACCGGAACACAAAAGAAGATATTTTGAAAAATATGCATAATCAAACAGTTCCAAATCAAACTTCCAAAGAATGAACCTCATTGGTTCTTGCTGAAGCTCAAACGTGCCGCGTAACACGAGAATGAACCTCATTGGAATATATGGGACAGTAGTTTGGGCTAAAATTATCCGTTTTTATTCAGTTTTTTTCTTAAATACCATTGAGTTTTGAAGGAAATCTGCAGCCTAAAATAGATTGGCCTATAAAATGTTTAATCTATATTGTCTCATAAACAGACTTTAAAATACACTTTTAGAAAAAAAAATAAGTTCCATAAAGAACCTTCGTGTTCTTGTATCAATTTTGAAGGACACTCTATGTCAAAAAAGTTCCATATAAGTAGAAATGTCTTAAATTATTGTTTATTAGTTATTTCCATGATGAGAACCCCTATAAGGCTCTAAATATGAAGCACCTGATAGAATATACAGGTTCTATATAGAACCTCTTCTTATAAGAGTGTATGACATGAGGTTCTCAAATATCATCATAGTGAAACTCACAATCCATATAAGCATCGCAGCCAAACACCTAATGTAAATCTTTTTTAGTGTGAGCTAAAAATCTCATATGAAAGCATAGAAAGCTGTAATGTTAATTGAGCATGTCTCACTGACGGTCTGTCTGCACTCCACCCAGTGTGTCCTACAGCGCTGATCTGAGAACAGTTTCTGTGGCTCTGCTAATACATGTGGCTACATAAAACTGATCCGGAGTCAGAATCTGTGTGTGTGTGGTTGTTGTTGACAGCAATAATGTATTTTGAAGGGCAGATCTGAGACTGTGTGTCGTGTAATTGAGTTTCACACAGACTTCATGTTCTTGAACATTAAAAAACATGTTAGGAGATTCCCAGGAATAGCCACATCGGGGTATTTTTAGACAAAACAGCCCAAAACAAATTAAATGAGACTATAAGACTCGCCGTTTGTGATGTTTTAGCACCCAAGTCACTCCATCTGAAGTTCAGATGAAAGTCTGTCAGTGGAGAACCTTTAACATCCATGGAAACTATAGTGAAAAAAAGATTCTTGATATTTTTAAAATGTTCTTCACACTAAGAAAAAAAGCTTATTTTATGAACTGGTCACTGTAAAGTTGTTTGGGGAAACAAAAATGGATCTTCTATGGCAGGTTTTGAAACCTTAATTTTTAAGAGTGAATGAAGAAATGGCTTGAAATCAAGAAAATCGGTAGATAGTGGGATTGTCAGTCGGTCGGTGCACACGTTGGACCCATTAGATTTCTTTCAGCAACAGAACATTGAGTTCCTGAAAGCGACTCCAGCTATAAGTGCCAGTAACACAGGCTTAAAAAAACATCTACATATCCGGAGCTTCATCATGCAGGAGTGTGAGAGGTTTCTCCAGACCTGGTTTAAAGTGACACGTGTTCTTCCATAGTTAGCGGTCTGGAGTGTGTTCTGTTGTGGTGGAAGGACCCCGGAGAGACGTGACTATATGGAACAAAGCCACACATTGGCTGAGTCAGCATTGTTTCATTCCGCTGCATTCCAGAACCATATGAGATGTTCCACAGTGGCTTCAGTTACTCTCATTTAAGAGTATAAATTTTTTGGAACCCTATTATGTATTTTAGGAACACTGTGTCTTCATCATTGCCGAGCTACTGTAAGTCTGCAAGAGATCATAACTTTCCCCACCTCAATGAACATCAAACCCACAATACGAGGAGTTTGTATTGTTTTAATTTAAATAAATAAATTCAAATCATCCTAAAATCCTCTTTTCCAGGGTCATTTCTACAGATAAATGGTTGACAAAACAGTCCCTGCTGAAACTTTCCAGAGCATCTGCTTCATAACAGTTCAAGACTGCGGTCAGATAAACTGAGAGCACATGCCGTTTGGAGGAATGTCTGTGACTCAGAGAACATGTAGAACCTCTATATCATTCAGTGCAGAGAGTCCTTCACAAACCATTACCCATGAGCCTTTAGTGCTGCCTGCAACTCACTAAACAAACATCATGCTCTCTCAGACAGTTGAAGCCACTCAACTGAAAATGAGTGTGTAAGGTCAAAGGTCATAGTAAGAGTCAGAGAAAGAAATCTGATAAAGAGTAGTTGAATTCCAGCAGACATGTGCATCAATTGTGTCCTGTAATGGCAATTATAAAAGACATGAATTTAGCGAGCAAAGCCCTCGGTTCACCTTACAGAACATGTGCCCGACAGATGCTGTGAGTCCCTTTCAGAAACGCTCAGAGATTCCCACTATCCTGCTGGAGAATTATCTTTGTAAACATGATGGACAGACAGATAGATGGATGGATAGATGGAAAGATAGATCAATATATGGATAGACAGACACAGACAGATAGACGGATGAAGAGATAGATTGACAGATAGACAGAGGAAGAGATAGACGGATAGACTGATGAAGAGATAGATAGACGGATGAAGAGATAGATGGATAGACGGATGAAGAGATAGATAGACAGATAGACGGATGAAGAGATAGATAGACAGATATACTGATGGAGAGATAGATAGATAGACGGATGGAGAGATAGATGGATAGACGGATGGAGAGATAGATAGACAGATAGACGAATGGAGAGATAGATGGATAGACGGATGGAGAGATAGATAGACAGACAGACGAATGGAGAGATAGATAGACGGATGGAGAGATAGATGGATAGACGAATGGAGAGATAGATAGACGGATAGACTATTGGAGAGATGGATTGACGGATGGAGAGATAGATAGACAGATAGACGAATGGAGAGATAGATAGACCAATGGAGAGATAGATGGATAGACGGATGGAGAGATGGATGGATAGATGGATGGAGAGATAGATAGACGGATAGACTAATGGAGAGATGGATTGACGGATGGAGAGATAGATAGACTGATGGAGAGATAGATGGATAGACGGATGGAGAGATAGATAGACGAATAGACTAATGGAGAGATGGATTGACGGATGGAGAGATAGATAGACGGATGGAGAGATAGATGGATAGACGGATAGAGAGATAGATGGATAGACGGATGGAGAGATAGATAGACGGATGGAGAGATAGATGGATAGACGGATGGAGAGATAGATAGACGGATGGAGAGATAGATGCATAGACGGATGGAGAGATAGACGGATAGACTAATGGAGAGATGGATTGACGGATGGAGAGATAGATAGACGGATAGACTATTGGAGAGATGGATTGACGGATGGAGAGATAGATAGACAGACAGACAGACAGACAGATAGATAGATAGATAGATAGATAGATAGATAGATAGATAGATAGATAGATAGACAGACAGACAGACAGACAGACAGACAGACAGACAGACAGACAGACAGACAGACAGACAGACAGACAGACAGACAGACAGACGGACGGACGGACGGACGGATGGATGGATAGAAAGATAGAAAGATAGATAGATAGATAGATATACAATCTTGATCATCCAGCCACATCTCTCTCTCTCTCTCTGATACTGTACTGTGTTTAGTGAGCATGTGTGTATGATGTGTGTTAAATGTCGTATTAACCTTTGGCAGCTTCACTCTTGGAAACTCTGAACACAGAAGCCTGAGGCGAACACTGTGAACTCTAAACATACATGCAGCGCTTCTCTCTCTCCTCTGAATGCACACAATTACATGGCAAACGAGACATTCACACAATTGTTTTTTCCCCACATAAACCCACTTTTGATTACGTTATTCCCACAACGGCACACTGGACAGAGCCAGACAGTGGGCCGGCTCGGATTGGGGGGGGGAGTTGGCTCTCCTTCTGTACAGAGGGGTGTTGAATCAAAAAGGAAAAGCCATATGGTCTGGAATCTTCTCCAACACACAAACACACAGACAAAATCCCATTGCCCATTTTTCCTTTTCTTATTCTTAAATCTATTTTCGTGTGTTTTACTTGTATCACGTCCAGTCACATTTTTTCCTCTGGCAGATGCTTTTCTCCAAAACGACTTGCATTGCATTCAAGAAACACATTGACATTCTAATCAGTTCTTGCTTTCACTCAGAATCAAACCCATGACCATTGCGTTGCAAGCTCCTACTGTTTGAGATGCAGGAAAGCTCACAGGTACTCTCAAATCCATTTCTTTCAACCATAGAATGAAAAATAAAAAGGCAAATTGTAATTATTCAACTGCATAATAATCGTTCAAGTTATAGTTTCAGTTTTGATTGGTTTACTAAAAACCAAACCTGATTCGAAAGGTACGTACGTTTCATTCAATGCAACATCTCGACAAATTATAGTAGCGCATCTTCAGTGGAAGCGAGTTGCACAACAGAATAAAACATTGATGAAGCAGAGATTAGATTGAAGGCACAGATTACATAAACATGATCTCATAAATGACTGAAAAGTGCCAAACGAACTGGGATCAGTTAGAAACCAGCAAGCACTTTGAGGATTTTCCCAGCAGCACAACCATTCAAAGGATGTTTACATTTAACACTTATGTAATAATTACATAATTGGCCATTGTTCGCACATTTTATTCAGAATACTTCAGGGTAAAGGTCATCTGCACTCTCTAGTCTTGCTGTAGGGATCTACAGGCCACCAGTGTGGGGTCAAAGGTCAAATGACCTTTCAAACAACCGTACAGTAGATGATGAGTCTTGGGTTCAGGGTTCTGTCACTCCAGTTTGGGTTTCTAGTGTGTTGGTTGACAGAGCTCTGACTCTGCCCCTTTGCTGTGTCTTGTTATTGTGTAACCCCACCCGTCTTGTTCCCTCGTTTCCCTTAATTGTTCCAGCTGTTTCTGTTTGTTACCTTCCTCACGTGTTCCCTATTTAATCCCTCTGTGTTTGTTGTCCAGTGTCATGTCGTTGTCTTTCCATGTCTGTTTCCTGTGTTGGCTATTCCATATTCCTGATCTCCCCATTCCATCCGGTTTGTTTGTTGTTTTCATCAAGTATCTCGTTATGATGTTTAGTTAATGTTTTCTCCAACTAGGGCTGTTTTTGTTTGTGTTTTATTGTTATTTTGTTATATTAATAAACTCACTTTCCCTGCACTTGAGTCCTCCCTTATCAGTCCGTGACATGATGAGAACAAATGTATCATAAGTTGCACATCTAATCTAGCTATTCGTTTGCCTAAGTGAATTAATAAATCATGTTCTATTGCTATTAAATAATCATTTAAATCTTGAATAAGCATTTTACCTCGTGGTATTCGTTCTTGCTTACTTTCTCACGTCCAATTTTTCATGAACAGGTGATTTCCGAGTCACTCGTACACTCATGCACACGTGCACAAACACAGCCGTGATGATGAAAGCCCTGGAAGAGACTAAATAAACACTTATGAAGCACATTTAGGGTATATAAAACCATTGACAAACATACACAAACACACACGCTTCTAAAGTCGGGCTGGGTCAGATGTGGCAAATAAATGTTGAGTATTATTTTAATCATAGTTTAATTATATTAATAAGCTGATAAAACAAAAATAAATTAAACTAATTAAAATAAGAACTTTATCAAGTTTACAAAGCTTTGAGAAAGCAATAAAATATCAAATACACTTTTATTAAAATCAAATAAAAAAAGAACAGCATGAATGTTTCCAGTATGAGTAAGTGTCTCTGCAGTTCATTGTGTGAATGTTAATTTTTCCTATGAGGTTATATCTGATTGCTAATGCTGAGGTGTTGTTACTCATGGTGTTGGGAAGCCGTCTGTCCTCCCTGGCTCGCAACATAATTGCGTTTGTGTGTATTTTATTCCTGCATGGGAGAACACCATCCAGTTAAGGTAAACCCCACAGAGCAGCTCCGCAATGAGCCCAGTGAGGCCAGTTGCAGAGCTGCGTGAGAGGGACTACATCTGTAACATGTAATACACCAGCTGAAAAGCCACATCAACAATTCCTGCTTGGAAAAAACAGGTCATGCAAGCTTAAGGGGGTCAAAAAACATTTCTGAGCGCAGGAAACCAAAGATCTATACCAGTTTGCACTATCTAAAGAACGGCTTGGACTAGATAAGCAACACCTTAAACTGGCAGAGATGAGTAATATTGTTGAAGGGTATTCAGAATGAAATTGTGTTGCAAAGTCAAACCCTCTTGATTCAATTAAAATGTGCTACAAGTGTGTTTATTTCATTGAGTTACACTGTGTATTCTCTGTTCTCTCGTGTCTGTTCAGGGAATATTGAGGACAGGAATCTGTCACACTGGTTTAGTTTAGTTGTAAACATGTGTTGGTTGTGTGTGTGTGTGTGTGTGTGTGTGTGTGTGTGTGTGTGTGTGTGTGTGTGTGTGTGTGTGTGTGTGTGTGTGTGTGTGTGTGTGTGTGTGTGTGTGTGTGTGTGTGTGTGTGTGTGTGTGTGTGTGTGTGTGTGTGTGTGTGTGTGTGTGTGTGTGCGTGTGTGTGTGTGTGTGTGTGAGACAGAAATAGGAAATTAATGTTTTTCACAGTGTTTGTAAAAAAACTAATCTTAAATTATTGTCCATCCAGGTTTAAAGTTTATTTCATATTTGGTTAAGGCATCTCACTTTTCTGCCACTGATGAGAAAGAACTTCATGCGTCTGTAATTAAAGGAATATTGAATTGCTGAAGTCATATGTACACACTGCCAGTCAAATGTTTGGGTTCATTAACAGGAATATTATGAAACATTATTACAATTTACAACAACTGTTTTCTATGTGGATTTATTTGTATAATGTGATTTATTCCTGTGATCAAAGCTGAATGTTCAGCATCAGTATTCCAGTCTTCAGCATGACATGATCCTTCACAAAAAAAACAAAAAAAAATCGTGATACTTTGATAAATGGAAAGTTTATAAAAACAGAGAAAGCTTTGTAACATTATACACTACAATTGTTCAAAGGTTTGGGGTCAGAATGACCTTTTTTGTGTGTGCGAAAAAAAGCACTTTGATTCATCACGCATGCAATAAATTGATCAAAAGTGACAGTAAAAACATTTATAATGTTATATAAGATTATATGTCAAATAAAGGCTGTTCTTTTGAACTTTCTATTCATCAAAGAATCACTGGAGGAATGATGCTGAAAATTCAGCTTTGCATCATAGGAATAAATTACATTTTAAAATGTATTCAAATAGAAGAGTGTTATTTAAAATTGTAAAATAGTTTTTACTGTATTTTTGATCAAATAAATGCAGCCTTGGTGAGCAGAAGAAACTTCATTCAAAAATATTTAAAAAATCATACTAATCCCAAACATTTGAATGACAGTGTAAATATATTAATATGTAATTTTTTTACTACTATATATATATATATATATATATATATATATATTATAGTTTTATAGCCATAGTACATATGTATCTTGATTTTTTACTTGTGTGAGACACAAAAAAATTGTTTCCAAAGGATATCTTGAATTATAAGTTTATATTTTGTATCCCATTGGCAAATTGTTTTTAAGCACAAATGTACAAATATTTAGTGGGGTTTATGCTTAAAAAATATAGCTATAACAACAATTATACATATAGATAACTTAAATATAAAGATTGTACTGTATTACATACACATTGCTTGAAGGATGTTTACATATTTTCCTGGAAAACAGGACTCAAATTTTTTCCAATGCATAATAAACAAAATATAAATAAAGTGAATAGGTGCGTAATTTGTCCCTTTAGAGTTATATGGCCTACATTTGAGAGCCTATGACATCACCTCACACAGTCTCTTTAGGAAAATCGCCTCTGGGTTTTTGAACTCTGCAATCTGGAGATTTTGAACAGCTATATTTCAGTGTCAGCGAAACATTTCCTGGTTTTATCCTGTGCTTCTAAACATGTAAACAGGGTCACACAGCCAGCGTGTGCAAACCTGATGCTGCATTACACGACTAAACACTTAACCCAGTACACACCGAGTCTTCAGACGTCTGCTTTTGCTTCTTCCATCTTTACAGTGAAAGCAGGATTAGTGCATCTAATTATTGTGCACATTACAGGACGTTTCCTTGTGGTGATTCATGATGAGTGGAACATGAATGAGTCACCAAACTTCAAATCATTATCATAGCAAACACCTAATTCATAACCATGAGCAGTCGGACGAGCCGTAAATCTCTGCCATAAAAAACAGCTGCTCCTCTCCGGATCCTCCATCGACACTTGAATAGACGTTTACAAACAGACCCTGTTCTTAAAACTTTCTCATGGACTGGACGGATGCGACATGGACTGCAGGATATAGAGACAGTTTTCAAGACATTAAAGAGGGTTAAAGTTCTAATTTGTTCTTTTGTGTGTGTGTGTGTGTGTGTGTGTGTGTGTGTGTGTGTGTGTGTGTGTGTGTGTGTGTGTGTGTGTGTGTGTGTGTTAACCAGACACAAATGAATGCATAAGAAATTAAGTAACTTAACTATAGTTGTCCATAGCATAACAGCGACTTACAAACAGATTTACTAGTAACAACACACACTTTTCATACGAGGAAACAGGAATCACAAATTGTAACAAAAAAGCAACCGGAAGATAGCTGCCAACTTCCAGTGCTATATGAGACAGCAAGCTAATTGAGTTTAATGGTACAATCAGTGAATCTGCTCAATGGAGCATTCAAAAAAGATTTACTGAATCATTTGTGTCTCTGTGAAATTCATATTTTGCAATATATAGGCCTAAATGTTTAAAAATTGGTATTATTATAAGTGCAAACCTTTTTTATTTATGCTTAAATACAATTTCCCAATACTATAAGAAATATAAACCTGTAATTATATTCTGAAAATAAGTCTTTATCTTACATTTGAATTGTGTTTGTATTTTATTTTTTTCTATTCAAGGTTGATAAAAATTATGGGTGAGCGAAGTATTTAAAATGAAGTGGTTAGTGAATAAATTATTGAATAAAAAAAGTCAAACAAGCCTATTTGTGTTAAAATCATTAAATCAATAAATATTTGTGAATAAGTGAATAATTCCATGAAAATTTGAGAAATCCGAGACATTCCATGATTCCAATCCTTGCTTTGTTCAATAAAAAATACTTAATAAGCGAAATACTACAAAAATAAATGATATCAGATGCAATCAACTACTTTTAACAATACCTCAAATTATAAGTAATTTGTAACTAGATTTTCAGAGTATCTTCCCCAACACTATAAACAAAAGACAAAAAAAGAGCGATTGTCCTTCCCTTCACAAGGGCTGTGGCTTATTGCAGACAAGATCCGCCCAGCGGTTCCCTCTGCCCCTCCTGTCTCTGATAACTCTTTTTTCTCCTCTCTCTCCTTTCTTCTTTTCTCTCCCTCCCCCTTTCTTTCTCCATACAGTTGCTGTAACAGCAGAAACATATGTGCTCTCTCTCTCTCTCTTTCTCTCTGACATCATCTGAGCTCACTGCATGGTCCAGAAGGAGGGTGGGAGACACATGGTGAATGCACAGAACAAACTCCGTTCCTTCCTTCTGACTATTTCATCAACTTTCTTTCCTCCACATGTGTCTTGCCAACGTAGCTTATGCTTATACCGGTCCAGATTTTGTGCAGTCTTTGTGTGTGTCAGTATGTGTGTGTGTGTGTGTGTGTGTGTGTGTTTCTGTGTGGTTGCACCT
The DNA here is from genome assembly GCA_037043235.1 of Rhodeus uyekii. Taxonomy (NCBI): domain Eukaryota; kingdom Metazoa; phylum Chordata; class Actinopteri; order Cypriniformes; family Acheilognathidae; genus Rhodeus; species Rhodeus uyekii. The sequence goes on from JAWRVZ010000046.1 coordinate 1,767,188, forward strand.
TTAAGCATGACTGGAGCTCTGCTATTTCACCTGGAGCCTTACGTTAAACCGAGCCAATGACGGCACACCTGAGCCGCTCGAGACAGCCAATCACAGCGCAAAGGAGGGATCTCTGGAATGGACAAATAAAAAAAGCCCCACACATGAATGTTGTAAAAGAGAGAAAGACAGGGGGACAGAGTGAGACAGGATTCTTTCAGACAAAATGCAAAATCACGTGGCTTTGAATTTGTGTCAGAGCTTTGAACTGAAATAGTTGCACGTTAAACACGATCCACTTGTGAGGATCTGGTTGTCTGATGGGGACTCCTGTGAGGGGGCTGGGATGTGATGAAAGTGGGGTGGGTGATGGAGGGATAGACCCCACACCCCTCCTCTGGTGAGAATGTAAAGAGTTTTCCTGGAACTGTTGAGTATTTTCTATCTTTTTCCACAGATAAATGGGAACTGGTCTGGAACAGAGAGCATTTTAAAAATGAGACAGGCAGAAAAGACAAATAAGAGGAGGATGAGAGGAGAAAAAGAAATAGGATTAGATTACAAGAGAAAACTACATTTCCTACATTGCATAAGAACCATCCATTGATCAAATAGGGTGAATCTCTCTCTCTCTCTCTCTCTCTCTCTCTTGTGACATTATTTTCATGATAATCAGGCACATTTCCCTGATCTCTGTAATACAAAGAAAATCAAAACTATTTATTGAGATAAAATATAAAAGTGATCTCTTTTACAGAGATAAAAGTGATGTTAAATAATAATAATAATAATAATAAAATATGAAGAATATAATTTAAATTATAAAGGATTACAATTTTTATATATACACTGGATGAATGGATGGATGGATGACAGACAGTGAGATTGATGGATGAATGGATGGATAGATGGATGACAGATAGATAGATAGATAGATAGATAGATAGATAGATGGATAGATGGGTAGATGGATAGATGGACAGATGAATAGATGGATGGATGACAGACAGTGAGATAGATGGATGGATGGACGGATGGATGAATAGATGGATGGATGACAGACAGTGAGATGGATGGATGGATGGACAGATGGATGGATGGATGACAGACATTGAGATGGATGGATGGATGGATGGATGGATGGATAGATGGATGACAGACAGTGAGATGGATGGATGGATGGATAGATGGATGGATGACAGACAGTGAGATGGATGGATGGATGGATAGATGGATGGATGACAGACAGTGAGATGGATGGATGGATGGATGGATAGATGGATGGATGACAGACAGTGAGATGGATGGATGGATGGATGGATGGATAGATGGATGACAGACAGTGAGATGGATGGATGGATGGATGGATGGATGGATGGATAGATGGATGGATGACAGACAGTGAGATGGATGGATGGATGGATGAATAGATGGATAACAGATAGATAGATAGATAGACAGACAGATGGATGGACGGATGGAAGGATAGATGGATGGATGGATGACAGACAATGAGATGGATGGATGGATGGATAGATAGATTCTCATTGGGGGGGAAAATCATTATATTGGTATAAACATATTAAAAAATATATAAATATGTTATCTAAAAGAAAGAAAGAAAGAAAGAAAGAAGATCGCACTGAATCAGCTCCACAGATGAATGACGAAAGTGCATGACATGTTCCGTCAGACAGACACTGCATGTCTATACCTCACACTCTTTACCATAAAACCAACATCCACATTCATGCAGACAGAAACTTCACAGCCATCAACAAAGAAAACACGGCGCGCTTGCGGCGCAAACCTGTAATCAGCTGGCTTCTCTCCGCTGGGCCTGCGGTGCGCTGGGAGAGCGTGTGCTCGTTTAGGGTTCGGTAATGGCCACTGTCAGTGCTCTCGCTCAGAGACATGGACACAACAGCGGCGTAAATCACAGCTCAGATGAAGAGCAGGTCAGTTTTGAAAGCTGGGAACACACACACACACACGTTCACTAAAGCACACTGTATTTAAAAGCTTTGGCCTGGGAACGTGTGTGTCATTTAAATGTCAGCAGGTGTGACATTAATCCTGATTTATGATATTTTAGTTTTGAGGACAACTTTCGTCTGCTGTTTTTCCCTTTCACTGAGACCTGACAGAACATTCCAGACTCACATCGCCACAGACGGCTATTAAAGACTGACAATGAAAAAGACTGAATGCGATGAATTTAAAAAATGCATCTGCCTTTAGAAAAAAAAAGTACCATGGTTTAAAGGGCAAAATACAGTGGAGTTCGGTTATGTCGACGGCCTCAGGGGTTGCAAAAAAAGCATCGAGATAACTGATTATCAAGATAACCAACACACAATATGCTGATTTGTTTGATGAAGCGATCGGCATGCTATAAAAATGTACATACACTGTATATGTTTGCTAACAACAAAAGGGCAACTAACAGCAGAGATTTACCAGAATACAATAAAAACACCTTCCATTCTCCATACAACCCTTTAATTATATTCTCCAACATTGCAAACACAATTTCGCTCACAGCATAAACAGTCAGCGTAAACATGTCGCTAGGTGATGTCACACGTAAATTAGCATATTCGTGAGGTCATCACGCTGTACTAGATTGCATACTTTTTTGAGTTCTGCCTGTCTAATGTGCTTTCTCAACAAATTTGGCTTCGTCCCGTCTTTTAATAACCGGGTTCTTCTATCCACAGCGGCGCTGAGCAGAGCTCATGTCAGAACAGAAGCAGCTGTGTGTGTGTGTGTGTGTGTGTGTTTATCTAAGCCTCATACTCATTGGTCGGTAACTGCTTGTCAATGTCAAAATATTTGAGAAAACCAATCAAATCAGAGAAGGTGGGCTTTATGTGCACACAGAAGCAGATGAGGCTTTGGGATGGGGGGGGGGGGGGGGGGGGGGGGCCCACGGCAGCACTCGCTGCTCGTTGAGAACCGCAAGAACAATATATGCTTTCACTTCAAAGTCTCCAAAAGTTTCCAATAACTCCAGATAAAGTCGCTAGATTTGTTGCTAGTCACTTTTTTAAAAATATGTCGCTAGAGTGGTCTGAATACTCGCTAAATATAGCGACAAAGGCGTTAAGTTGGCAACACTATTCCGCCTACTACAACTACTACGCCTCCTCTTCCAAGTTAGCATCTAGAAGGCTTTATTTTTCCGCCACTTCCGCAAGACCTTCTACTGTACGTGCAACGGGAACTCAGCGCATGCACAGTGAACTAGGTACACTCATTAGTCACGAGATATCCGTGTGAAGAGGCAAATTTGTCCCTCTTTTGTGCTCGAAATATCAGGGTTCAGCGACATAAAGGAATCGACGTAACCGATGAGAAAATGCTAAGACAAGTAGGGAGTTTGGTGGTTCCACTTCAAAAACGTCGACATAATAGGATTGGCAAGTTAACCGAGGTCGAGATAAGTGATCTCCACTGTACCATGCTTTTTAGATACAGACAAAGTTTACTGAATGCTAAAAGGTGAAGCATTTTGTACCCGTGGACTACAATCTAATCTGATGTTTTTACAATCTGTTTTGTTACCGTTTGTTACCATTATATTTACATTGTACTCCAAGATACTTCATAGAAGGCCATGGCAAAATTCAGCAAATAGTGTTGGTAAAGAAAAATATAACTGCACACAATTTTCATTTACATTCACAAAATGAGCATGAAGGATCTCTTTCTTCAGTAGACCTCAGTTGTCCTTCTGTTCCGTATACGTCTTAACCTTTCTCATCTTCAATCCTTAGGTCTGAGATCCACAGGAGCCAAGAAATCCATGGAGAACGTCCATTGAGAGAGAGAGAGAGAGAGAGAGAGAGAGAGAGAGAGAGAGAGAGAGAGAGAGAGAGAGCATTCAACTTCAATGGAAACAAGACAGTCAAAAATAATTGATGGCGTGAGCAGGGAAGAGAATGAAACAACAGATTTTCATGTTTTCTCCTACTGTATAAAGACAATCGGCTTCTTTTCGTACTATTTTTCTTTCAATGCACCCCCTCTCTCTTTTTTCAGCAGACAGCCTGACTCACTCCATAAAATCACTCAGGGCTCTGGGGTTTTGAGAGCTGGAAAATATTCTCTGACTTTTTTTCCATTATTAAGCGACTCCTAAAACCCCACGATCAACAGCGATGGAAAAGGGGGAGAAGCATATGGAAAGGCAATGAGATAGTGGAGAAATGTGGGGGCAAATGTGTGTAACGCTTGTGGTCGATGTGTCAGCGTCCGGATATATTCTGATTTACTGCCAAACATTGTTATTTTACAGTCCGGTTTTGCTGAATTGCTTAATTTAGCTGGTTTTCTTTAGGTTAGTGTGTCTAGTGCAGGTTAGTGTGTGTGTGTGTGTGTGTGTGTGTGTGTGTGTGTGTGTGTGTGTGTGTGTGTGTGTGTGTGTGTGTGTGCGTGTGTGTGTGTGTGTGTGTGTGTGTGTGTGTGTGAGTGTGTGTGTGTGTGTGTGTGTGTGTGTGTGTGTGTGTGTGTGTGTGTGTGTGCGTGTGTGTGTGTGTGTGCGTGTGTGTGTGTGTGTGTGTGTGTGCGTGTGTGTGCGTGTGTGTGTGTGTGTGTGTGTGTGTGTGAGTGTGTGTGTGTGAGTGTGTGTGTGTGAGAGAGAGAGAGAGAGAGAGAGGGAGAGAGAGAGAGAGAGAGAGAGAGACACTGATCTCTCAGAAATCACCCATGAATGCTAAGAAGAGCTGCTGATGTGGGATATTTTCCTGTTGAGTCATTCCAGACAGAGGGATCATGCCCTGTGACACAGACTTCCAGCCTCCCCTTGCCAGCCTCTTCACCCTCAAGCTTAATCCTCTTTCCTTTTTCAAGTGAGTTATGCACAAAAAGGAAGAACAGGACAGATCCAGAGGTTAGAAAGATTCACGATGAAGGTGTTTTTGGACTTTTTGTGACTGTCTAGGTTGGTTTGTTTAGAACATAACTCACTAAGTTGATGGGAAATCGAGCTGGTATGTCTGGAAATGACTGCTAACGAGTGGTTAATGCAACAGTAAGAAATTAATGATCACCGTTGTACAGTTTGGAAATAAAAAAATATGCATTATACATATACATACATATACATTTTTTTCTGACGATGGACTGAAAAACCAGCTGAACAAAACTCTCACGTCATGAAGTTACGCACTGACAAAAAAAGTTCTGCAAATGTTCCTGAGTGAACAGCAAATCATGTATTCCATAACTCACAATCTGTTCTAGAACCATGTGAATGTTCTAGAACTCTAGAACTGTGCCTGAAAGAGGATCATGTGAATGTTTTAAACCTCAAACCGCCACCTGCAAGTCCTAGAACTGATAAAAATGTGAAATCCTTCTGATAGTTTAGATCAAAGTAAACCTGGTGGATATTCTAAACTTCAAACAGACATCTGTACATTAAACATCAGAAAGTAAGCAGTGTGTAAGCTCTAGAACTAAAATAAACTGCTTGAAGTATTTAGAAAGGTAACAATCTCTCAATGTTGCAGCAGAGACATTTTAAGTTTTACAGTCAGATTGTAAATTCACAGTAAATAAAACAGCACAGAATTCACATACACTACATTCTGAATGTTTTGTAACTGAGAGGTAAAAATATTCTTGAATTAAGAACAAGACATATGCAAACCTGAGAAACCATATTCATCCCACTGACCACTTTAGAACCAACAGTGAACCATCAGAATCTTCTAGAACTCAAAGATTGACTGAAAGGACCACATCAGATAGCAATAAAAGTGTGCAAGAACTTAAACACACATGGATCCCAGACAGTTGGTTTTAGAACCAACAGTGAACCATCAGAATCTTCTAGAATTCAAAAATCAACTCAAAGTTCCAAATTATGCAGCAGTAAGTGTGCAAAGAACTGGAACTCACATGGATTCCACTAACAGTTTTATAACAGACAATGAACTATGAGAATCTTCTAGAACTCAATAGTTCAAAATTATACAGCAATAAGTGTGCAAGAACTGGAATCAATTTGGATCCCACTGACAGTTTTAGAACCAACAGTGAACCTTTAGAATCTTCTAGAATTCCAAAATCAACTCAAAGTTCTAAATTATGCAGCAATAAGAGTACAAGAACTGGAATCCACATGGAATCCACTGACATAACTGACAGTGAACCATTGGAATCCTCTAGAACAAACAAAAATCAACTCAAAGTTCCAAATTATACAGCAAGAAGTGTGCAAGAATTGGAACCCACATGGATCCCACTGACAGTTTTAGAACCGACAATGGACTATGAGAATCTTCTCAAACTCAATAGTTCCAAATTATGCAGCAATAGGTGTGCAAGAACTGGAACCCACTTGGATCCTACTGAGATATTCTGGAACTCAAAAATCAACTCAAAAGTTCAAAATTAGTCAGCATTACTGTAAGTGTGTAAGAAATGGAGCCCATATGGATCCAGAACCAACAATGAACCAACCACCTGAAAGCGCAGAACTCACAGCCAACAGGCTGAATGTGGAACACAGAAGTGAAGACACTGGGGAATCCCTGCTTGGAGCACTTCGGAAGGTTGAGGGCTTCAGCCGGGCACGTGGGCACCACTCTGCCCCTCTCAGAGCTGACATCACAGAGGACCCCCGGAGCGAGAAGCAGACGGAAAAATCAGACAGAACGTGTGGGTGAGATCTGGATTGCCGGCTGGATTGGTCACAGAACAAGAATGTGGAAAAAATGACACAAATAAGCAACCCACCCCCCATTCTGCTTCTTTCACTCCCTCGTTCTCTCTCCCTTCTCTTTTTTCCCTCTCTCCTCTTTAACGTGTTGACCAGCTGCGGTACATTCTTTCCACCTTATCCCGTGGGTCAAGCAAATCATTTCACCATCTCTCTCCCAGACTACAGAAGGACTGCATGTATATTCACGTTTGTGTGTGTGTTGCCTTAGAGGGAGAGAGAAAAAACAACCAAAGAACCATGAATGAGTTAGTTTATCGAGAAACATGCCGATTGTGAGAGGTGGAGAAGGCTGAGGACAGATAAAGATAGAAAGAAAGAGAAAACGCAGCAGTTATTGCTTGAAGTGGAGACAGATTTGTCGCTTATGCTCGCAGTGACTAACTTTATTCTCTAGTTTTTCCCATGTCCTTCAAACACAAACAAAGAGCAAGAGATGAAAGTTTATTGGCCCACTCCAAATATATAATCATGTAAGGGAGTGGATGGTGAGTAACACTTGGCTCAAAAGCACCCAAACACAATTATGAATCATAAAAAATACTTTTTTAACAAAGACAGCATGAATGTTCATTATTCCAAGCAAAAGAAATGTAAAAGTTCACTATTAAAAGATTTGCATTGCATGTATATTTGATGTGCTATTTGCAGGTAACAAAATCTATTTAAATCTTTGGTAAATTTTCATTTATGTATTCGGTACACATTGACGTTCTAATCAGCTCTAAATCCTTTTTTCCCCTAAAACTTGTCCTTTTTACAAAAACACGATTGGTACTGCGCATGTGCGAAAACGCAAATTTCGTTCTGCGCATGCGCGATTCTATGACCACTTCCTCTTATTTTACGACAGCTTCGTACCTGCATGATTTGTACTGCGCATGTGCGCGCTTTATAGTGACGTCATTTGGTGGTGAGGGACAATATGGATTTTTATACGTTTTATGATGGAATGCAAGAATTTTTTTCAAAGAGAAAAATTCCTGACAACTTTACACAGCGTCTGAAGATGACACGGGCGTCTACTAATTTAACCAAGGTGATTTTAGGTACTGAGAGAATTTATAATGGGAAAAAGAGGTCTGTTCTTACAGAGAGCCACATTAACTCTGGGACTGGCACTCACAGTGGAGTCAGAGACACTCAAAACAGGGTTATTGCTGCTACTGTTGCTCTGCTATCCAGAGTGTGAAAGAATGGGTAATGTATTACAGAGATGATATAAGAACTTTTAATAATAACTTTAATACTTTAATTTAATAACTTTTCTTATTCATTCTCAGTTTTCTTGAGTTTTCTTATTCATTCTGATCATTTAATTACACATTATGTATTTTCTTTGTATTTCTTATGTATTTCCTTCATTGATCCTGGACTGAAAAAACAGGAAGAGACCTTAGGGTACGTTTTACATGATGTATCCATAACTTTTTTAATTAGTTTTACACGTCAAATAATGCTAGTAGGTATTGTTTGTTTTATAAAGTAACTGTCTGAACTTTTCCAGTTTTTTCCTCAACAGTCCTCAGACAATTCCTGTGAAGTATTCCTGTAGACAATTCTACATGTTGATGGTAAGATTGTTTAATTTTTCAAACCTGTTGGATAATCTACAATCAAAGCCTTACAGTGTTATTTGTATTTCGCAGTTCACTCCCAGCACCTGTACGTCATGAACATGAACATTCACAGAGGTAAGCTGGATTTTCACACACAAGTAGTTTCAAACTACTAGTATGTGTCGATTATTATTATTTTTTTTTTTTTGGTGTGTGTTTTTAGGAGGAGGTGCCATTGATTCTCCAGTGGTGGTGCATTCAGCTGATGGAGAGGTTTTGCCTGGAAGGGAATGACTGACTAAAATGTCAGTGTCTTGGCTGTATTGTTACTTTTGGTAAAGTGATACTATAAAGTTATTGTATGAATAGTGCCTATACATTTACATGTTTTCTAAAGGCATGGACAGAGATTTGCGTACTGGACAGAAGCAGCATCCCCATTTCTTCAGGGAACGCTTGTGCCTGTTTTTAGGGTGTCAAAATGCATCGGCACCAAACCTTCGCTCAACAGAAGAGATCAGGAAGAGGACACTGATAAGGTAAATGATTTTAGTCGTCACATACCAAGCAGTTGCATGTATGCTGGATACATATTTTAATTGGTTTGTGCCATTTCATATGTATTTATTTTACCAGGTGCAACAGCCAGCCATTGCGAGAGACCTTCGTACAGCGTGGAGCTGCTAAACACAGACTCATCCCGTGAGATGACACAGTCTGCTTTTCTCCAGATGAACTGTGATGATCAACAACATGCCCTCAGGAAGGTCCTAGGGAGTGACTTCTCTGAAGCAAAGCATGTCTTTTTATTTATATTTCAGTGTCAAGAGGACATGGAAACATGTTTGTCATACTGTGCTGATGAGTAAGGACTGAAAGTCAATGCCATGTTACTCAATCAGCGAGTGTGTGTGTATGTGTGAAGGAATTAATAAATGTTTGAATAAATAAAATTGAATAAATTAATATCTTTATTTTGTGTTTCTTAAATGCAGACATTTAAGCATACTGATATAAGTTGAATCTATCTTTTGAAAGTTAAATATTAAATGTAAACTCCTATACAAATTATTATGTACACATCTGTGTTTCCAAAAATGTGGTCTAACAAATGTAAAACTATAATAATAAATAAATATAATATATATTTATAATAAATAAATAAATTCTAAAACTAAATACTTTGTATTTAGTTTGATTAAATTTAATGATATATTTTACCTTTTGTGTGTGTTTAAATGCTTTATTAACAAATAGCATGTATAAGGTTAACATTAATATTATATCATAACATTTGCTTCACAATACAGTTGAGATTACATAAAATGTGTTGTTTTAGATTTTGAAATCACATCTATGCACATTTTAATCTCCTTAAGCACTAAAACTGGGTTTTCCATTTTTAAATTTATATTTCTGTATATTAAATTTGCATTAAAATAAAATGTATAATGATTCAGGCACCATTTAAGCGTAAAAAGTGTCAAAGTGTAAATTTCTTAAATATTTCCGGTACGGATCGAGTAGTCACGTGATTGTAATCTGCCGTAAATTGTTTCGCACAGCTCAGACAGGAAGTAGACGCGTTTTCGCGCATGCGCGGTACCAATCGTGTTTCCGCTACGAATCAAGGAGCCACAGTAATGCTCTTGTTTATGAAAGCAGAGCAGATATATGTCTGGTTTCCTAAACTGGATGTGCTCTTGAGTTAATGGTTTCCAAATGGGTGCAGGAGAGGAGTACATGTCTGTGGAGGTGAGACGGAAAAAAAACATGTCGACTGGAAACAGGATTTCCTCCAGCCAGCTGTCAGAATTCCCACCCACCCACCAACTCCGAGAAACTTCAGAACTGGGTTTTAGTTCTGGAATCGTCACAGCTTCAGGATTCAAAGGAGCAGAAACAGTCCTGAGAATTTGGAGGCGGCACCATTGCTTCCTGTCACAGGTCCAGCCTGGGACAACAGACTGGGACACATTTTAGCGTCATTATACAAAAATCTTTGAATGCAGAATTCTCAGATTGACCAATCAGAATTAAATGTGTAAAATGTAGAATTGAAACTGTTTGAAAATAGTATACCATTTCAAAACCCTTAAATCTGGAGAGATTTAAAGCTTAAATAGGGGGTCAAACCTCCCCATAACTCATCCACTGGTTCTGTCCAAAAGCCCACCTCTATTTCTCTGCCATTTCCTATTCCCCCATCCGTGCTGGTGGTGCAGATATGCCAAGATCGTTTGTACTCTTCCCTCACGTTCTTGCTGTTCTCTCTCTTTCTGAAACTTGAGCGTTTCCAGATGTGCGTTGGAACAGAGGGGTGGTGATGTCATCATGGGCTCTGCTTCCTGCACTGTCTCTGCATCCAAAAACCAGACTAACACACACACACACACACAAACACAAGCCAAAGAGGAAGATATGGTGGGGGGAACATTTGCCTTGGATGTAGAGAAGGGCAGGAAACAAAGAGTGAAAGACTGATAGATGGTTTTAAAAAGGAGTTTAAGGGTGTGAAAATATGTTCTCTCCCACAATACATCTACAAATACACCACTACCGCTACAGCAGCACCTGATAGAGACTATAAATACAGTGAGGAGCGATTGTTGATGTTGGGGGTTTGTTTCCATTGACGCTTTGACCTTCCAATCAATCACTTCAAAAAAAATCCTCCTTCATTGCATCAATGGTTCAGGCTGGTGCTGGTGTAATGGTTTCTTGGCAGACTTTAGTACTTAGTACCAACTGATCTTTGTTTAAAATCCACAGTATTGTTACCTGACTATTGTTGCTGATCATGTCCATCCCTTTATCGTCACAGTGTGCCCAACTTCTGATGCCAGCAGGATAACGTGCAATGTCACAAAGTTCAAACGATCTCAAACTGGTTTCTTGAACATGGACAATAATTTCACTATATTCAAATTACCTACGCAGTCTACAGATCTCAATCTAATAGAGCGCCTATGGATGTAGTGGATTCACATTATGGATGTGCAAATGAATCTGCAGCACCTTGTTGAATCTCTGCCATTAATAATTAAGTCATTTCTGCAGGCAAAAGGGAGTCCAACCCGGTACTGGCAAAGTGTATCTAATAAAGTGGCCAGTGACACTCACTAAATATATAAATAGATAGATATATAAGCACCACTCACTTTTCTTCAGAGAGTGTAAAAATTAGTTGTTGGAGTGTATAATGGATTGAACAATGAACATGAAACCACATGCCTCTGTCTTTCTCATGCAGACACTCGCTTTCTCATTCACTTCAAACTCCCAACTGCACCTGGACATCCCAAAGGCAGTGAGTTCCCTCAGTCCAGATGTGTGTGTGTGTGTGTGTGTGTGTGTGTGTGTGTGTGTGTGTGAGTGAGTGAGTGTGAGTGTGTGAGTTAAATGGGTCAGCAGCATTTATAGGCAGCACAGATGCAGGATTCTGTAGAAAGAGGGCCATGTTTGGATCGTCACTCGGCAACACTACCGTAAATAAATCTGAGTGAAGGATGCACAAAGAAAAGCAAGCATGTCATATGATCCCTTATATAACAGTAAAGAGAACATTGTGCCAGTTATTAATCAATTGATAAAATTAGTGTGACATCACTTAAAAACTCAACAGAATATGAAAAAGCCTTAAGGCCCGTTCACCAAGAACAATAACTTCAATGATGATATTGTTCTGTTTAATCGAAGCACATTCTAAGTTTTGTCGTCTGCAGCTTTAAATGTTTGAGCTTTTTAAAGCACAATGGATTCTGATTGGCTGTCAATGTTTTTTTTATCATTCATCAGCTGAAAAAAAAATCGCTTTGAAAGTGATTCCAATGATGATATTTTTCTTTGCAATTCGTTAGCGTTAGTTGTGGTGTGGACTCTTCTGTTCTGGAGTTCGGTTATGTCGACGGCTTCGGGGGTCGGGAAAAAGCATCGAGATAACCGTTTCGCAAGATAAACCATATATCATATATTACATATATTAACATACAACCCATATGATATATATTACCGATTTCCCACATATAACCCTCAGATGCAGATAATCCGTACACAGTGCTTGTGCGCGAAATTCACACAATGAGAAAACAAACAAGTCAGAATCAGAACAAAAAGAAAGAAAAAGCAGTCTGTCCCTCTCTCCTCTCTGCGCTGTGCTCGTCCCTTTAAGAGAAGAGCCCGCCCTCTTGGCAGCACAGCCAATCACGTTTTCTTGCATGATTGACAGGTCAGACAGCCTATCAGCACAACTGTCAGAGTGATAGTGCAAGCGCAGCCAGCTGTGATAAACAAAAAAATATACTACAGAACAATAGGAAATAGCTTACCTTAGATACTGTACAAAATTAGTTACTAAAGATATATAATATGGTACTGAAATTACTTCGCCACAGTATTTACTTGGTAATCTACTCCAAAATAATTCTAAAAGAATAACATAATAAAAGTCCATTAAAAAATGTTCTTCTTTGTAAATGAACTAATACTACGGTTGTCACACCCTCAAACTACATGGACATTTTAGTTTGTTGTCTTTGTGCTCATTTGTATATGTCACTCTGCATGTTTACGTTTAGACACACTATTGTTTTATCATCATCATCTTCGTGGAATACCTGAGTTTATTTTCATTTTCAAAAAAAATTGTTTTTTGAGAGCCTTTTGAACTCGTCTTCTTCTTCACCGGCTAACTGAACAACCGACCGAAATGGAATATGCTGCAAGATTTGCCGCTGTGGCTCAGTTTTGTCGCCTTTCCATCTCATGCCCAAATCACTGTTCTGGATCGGAGCAAACTACCAGCACCCTGTAGACTTCTCAGACACCTCAGAACTTGACTGAAGGGAAGCCATCATCAGATGTCTGGAGAGCGTCTGTCCCCAATCCAAGACACAGCCAAACTCAGAACCCACCACCACCTTCGGCCACGGAGATATTACAAGAGCCCCCCGCAGACAGAAAGCTACCACCCACTGTGTCACGTCAGCCAGAGCCCGAGGAGAAGAGGACAGCGTTGAACCTCACTCAAGAAGTGGAGCTCCATAGAGAGTCTGACCAGGGGTGTGAGCCCACAACACCCGTCGCTGAGGGTATCCGAATGGAAATAGAGACTGAGGACAGGCTGTGGGACTTCAATGCAGAAATACTGCCTCCCACTCGGTACCATCTGTCTGTGCCGAATCATCTCTGTTGCTAGACAGCACTGAAACTGCCTCTGTAACCTGCTGGGAATTGGAATTACTGTAATTTATCTAATATAAAATCACCTCCTTTATCACTGCAGTGCTCAGCCAGTCCTCCAGCTCTGCCTTTGCTAAATACCTGCAGCCCAATGTCTTCCCCGGGAACGCCTTGCTGGGGTGGGAAGCCGCATCACTAGCTTTACCTGAATGGGACGATCCTGTGGCTCAGCTTCCGGATCCCATCACTACCTCAGCCTGTCGACCTGTCGGCTTCGCCTTAGCTCCTCCCACCTTTATCTCCACCAGAGATCCTCGACCTAGCGGTTCCACCGGTTCCCTTGGCCTATAGGATCCCCCTTTGTCCCTTCACCATGAACATAGGGGATGTCCACTGCGCTCCATTCCTCCACCACTTGTTCTGCATCGGGCTCCTCCATGCCTTCGGCTTTGCCTCTGTCCTCTGGCACCACCTCAGCCCTCGGGTACTCTGGATCCACCTCCGACGCCATGGTATCGTCTATGTCTCCAGTGATGTCACGCCATGCCATTGGCTCTCTATCTACGCCTCTGGATCCATTGGCCTCGTCTCCGTCGGTGGTCCCACAGTTGTCGTCAACCACAACACCACCTTGGCTCCTTTCTCCTTCGACTCCGCCGTGGACTTTCAGGAAACCTTTTTTTTATTGAGAGCCTTGTGAACTTGTCTCCTTCTTTATCAACTAACAATGGTAAATATTAAAGTACCATGGAATAATAATAACCCATGAAAAGTACTATGTTGTTTACATAAAAATCATTACGACAGTACTTCTAAAGGAAATAACTTAAAACCACAAAAATAAAGACCATAAAAAAGTCTTTCGGGTCTCTTTTGATGAAATCAATTTTAATAATTGCAATTATTTATGATGTTATCCAGCTCTGTCATGCTTGAAACAAGTCTTTTTAAAAGCAATATTAAAGCAAATGTTATTTCAAGGGAAATCAGAACAGTTGAAGCTCTGAGTCATTTTTTAGCACACTGACTGGACCATCACGCAGAAAAACCTCCTGCTGCATTTATTAAAGCGGATGGAGTGAAGACTGACAGCTCAACAGAGAAGAAGCCCATCACTGTGATCCGGGAGTCAGAACCACCGGCCAACACCAATATTCAAGAAAACACTTTTCATTTTAGTGCCATGTTTGAACCTCTTTCTCTCTCTCCTACATACCGCCCATCCTCACTGACAACTCTGGACGATTACTCAATATTTCTCCATTGGCAGCATCCACCGCATTTGACAACACTTTGCGAGTGAACAGGGGGCATTTATTTCTATTGGGCAACAAAAATGCATAAAGACTACACCCTCAATGACCTTTTAAGGAGGTCTTCCCTGGTTAGCATGAAGATGGACTTTGCTCCAGTGTATTTATGCGGTTCTGCCTTAAAAAGTAAGCGAGTTTTGGGTTTCGAAAGGTTTTCTTACAGGCCTCTGCAGCCTGATGAAACCTCACATATGCCTTCAAACATGCAAACAATACTCAAAAGGCTTGTAAACAATACATAAAATACTCAATCGACAGACCTCATTAGTGAAGTCACTTTTCCTCATACTGAGGGTTAGTGATGTGAACAAAAATCAAACGTAATAAATAAGAATAATAAAGTATTTTGGCACGCAGCCCTGCAACATTTGCGCTCCAGACATAAATGATTCCTCAAATCATCTGGTTTGTCTCTATTACTTTTCTAAAGTTATTTTATGCCTCACAGTTGGAAAGATTGCGGAAACAGTCAGCAACAAGCCAGAAAAACCTGGCAACTGCATAACAGTGAGTTTTGTATAGGCAAAAGAAGAAAACTTTCTTAAGAAAATGACATATAATATAATATTGGTATAATATTGATGGCACATTAAAAATGTTATAAATTAGCATCTACAAAACATATAGTAGCTATATATTTTATTCTAATTCAACAAATTATTAGGGGTGCACACTTTTGCAGTTATTCCAAGTTTTGTGTTGTTTCTTTCCTCTCTGAAATAGATCACTTTGGTTTTCAGTGGCATTGCAACGGTTGTAATTTTTACATTAAAGGTGCAAAACTTCTGATGTGATTTATCTTTATTTCATTTTTTAGTAGCTGTTTTAACAGGGGAGTGTAGACTCCTAAACTTCAGGGATAGTAATCTGTCCAACAAGGAAGTGATTGAGTATCAGTTTCACCAGCTTTGATGTAAATGAAAGTGACAACAGGTGCACTGGAGAGGAATCTGCAAGACAAACCCCAATGAAGATTTTTCAGGTGGCCATAGACAATTGTTTTCTCCTTATTCTTACTGACTGATTTATCTTTAGTTTTGTTAGAGTCCTTGTCACTGTCTGTAACATGAGGCAGTTCCTGCAACCCAATCAGGTTACACAAGCAGTCCTGCTCCTCCAGGTTGTCACATCCTTATGTGCCATTGCAAGGCGGTTTGGTGTGTCTCCAGCACAGTTTCCAGAGCATGGAGGAGATACCGGGAGAGCTGGACAGGGACGTAGAAGGGCAACAACTAGCAGCAGGACTGGTGTCTGACAGACCTTTACAAAATGAGCTTGCACGTTTCTGATCAAACCGTAAGTAACAGAATTGGCAGGTTCGCCATTGATGCCCATTCTCTTGAAGGATAAGAGCAGGTTCACACTGAGCACATATGAAGACGTGGAAGAATGAAGATCCTGTGGGGAACATTAAGTTGCATTCAACATCATCCAGCATGACCGGTTTGGCAGTGGGTCAGTAATGGTCTGGGGAGGAATATCCTTGGAGGGTCGCACAGATCTCCATGTGCATCCAACAGTTACTTACTGCTGTTAGACACTGGGATGAAATCCTCAGAGCCATTGTCAGACATTATGCCGGTGCAGTGGCCTTGGGTTCCTCCTGGTGCGTAATAATACACAAGTATGTAGGCAGTTTTTAGATGATGAAGGCATTGATGTCAATCACTGACCCTCACGTTCCCCAGACCTGAATCCAGTTGAGAACCTTTGGGACATTGTGTATCAGAGCATCTGAAGCAGCCAAGTAGACACCACAGTGATGCCCTGATCCAGGTCTGGGAGGAGATCCCACAGGACACCATCCTCCATCTCATCAGGAGCCCAGATGTTGTTGTGAGTTCAAACAGGCACGTGAGGGCCGGACACACTGATGACTTGCATCATGAGCTGCTGTGATGAGCATGTTGGATCAGTCAGTAACTTCAGTTTTTTGCAATCATTTTTGGTGTGACTTTGAATCCAGCCCTCAGTGTGTTGATGATTTTGGTTTCCATTGATTACCGTCACAATTTTATTCTTAACAAATTTATAAAAAGAAATAATTTAAATAAAGATTATCAAGTTGAATATTTCATTCCTTGAGATCCAATATGTGATTTAAGTATTTAAGTGTCCCCTTGATTTTTTTTTAACAGAGTTTATTTACATATATAAATAAAATAAAATAAATGTCTGTATTACATGGTCCTAGAAGTAGTGCGGTTGGCCATATTGGTTTGGCACCTCTGTGCCAGCATAAACACGAGCAGAACATTTCCCTCACAAACAGAGTATCATACAAACCATCAACTAATCAAAGCTAATTAAATCAATGAGATATGGCTGGAAAAGTAAACACCAAAGTTTGCACTGAAGTTAAGACCGTTGGAGCGGTCAGGCCGGGGTAAAACACACGAGTCTGGCACACATGGACACACGTGGAGAGAACCAGAAGACAGTCTGATATACTCAACTAGAAATCAGAGTTTCCTAATAAAAAACAAATCAAGTACAGTACATAGCGAGTAAAAGTTCATTAGTGTAAATGTGTCGTCATGCACAATCCTAAATTACTCGCAGAGAGGAAACCATCAGGACTTTTCTCCCTGTAAATCGACATCATGCAGCAGTTGCAGTAAAACTGGTGACAATGAGCCACAGCCTGAGAAACATTAATGCCCAGAATGGAAAACTAATGTACCGTTCACTGCATACTATACCCTCACATTCAAAGGTTTAAGGTCGACATCGAACTCTCTTCTGCTCACCAAAGCTGCATATATTTCACTAAAAACAGTAATATTGTGATATCTTTATAATTTACACTAACCATTTTCTATGCGATTAAAGCTGGATTTATTAAGTCTTATGGTCCTTATTCTAATATGAAGAAATCTCAAAATAGTTTTACTGTACTTTTTTAGGTGTCGTTTAAAAAGTTTTTAAAAAGCCATTTATTTGATATAGAAATCTTTTGCAACAGTATAAATGTCTTTATTGTCACTTTCAGTCAATGCATTCTGTTTCTTTTAAAAAGAAGAAAGTATACTAAATGGCTTTCACATGATCTCATTATGTTGCACATTGTTATGAGAACACATTTCAAATTAACTGTAATGGCACCCGAATGTATTTAAAATAGGAATGGACAGAGAGAGAGAGAGAGAGAGAGAGAGAAGGAGAGAGAGATCTTAGTGGATAGATGAAAATGAAATGCTACAAAGGTAAGATATGAAAAAGAAAGGGAGTGAATAGGTACAGGAAATAAAATTTAAGACAGAAAAAAAGGGATAGAAGGAAAAAGAACATGAGAGGAACACACTCCACGTGTACGTTCAGGCAGGAAGCTTTATATCTTCAGCAGGACATGAAAGAAAGACGAGGGGAGGGGGGAAAACATGGTGTGGAGAGAGCAAAATAGAGGAAAAACAGCCATCATCCTGACTTTCCATCCATCACCCCATCTTTCTGAAGGGGGGTGGGGGGATGTGGTCATTGGCCCGGACCGCTCAGTATGCTAGAAGCGGCCCGACTGTCTACTAAAACATATGATGATACACATACTGTGGTCTGAAACACACAAACCTTAAAGGAATAGTTCACCCCAAAATAAAAGTTTACTCACCCGCATGTTGTTCCAAACTGGAATGACTTTTATTCTTCTATGGAACACAAAAGAAGCATTTCTGAAGAATATCTTGTTTTCAATACTTCTTGTTTTCAGAAGTGTAGCGACGTCCGATTCAACAAATTGCTTGATCCAGTCTATTAAACTGAACGATCTGCTTATGAATCAGAATGATGCAGTTCAACTCACTGACTCGCAACAGCAACAGCTCATTGCAAAGACACATTATCAATGAAAAATTGCATGTTTCAGTCTGTTCCTCACTTAAAGCTATTGCACGACTTCAAACGACTTTAAATATCGTGCATTAATCAAATGAAGCCCTTTTATGACTACTTCAATATATTTTTAAAGTACTTCATTTTTCAATCTCAAAAGCTCCGACCAGCACAGTATCTACAATATTTCTCTTCTCATTTTTTATGAAGGTCATACAGGTTTGTAAGGACATAAATAATGACCGAATGTACATTTGTAAGTGAACTATCAAGATAACACTTTACAATAAGGTTTCGTTACTTCACACAAACTAAGAATGAACAATACTTCTACAGTATTTAATAATCTTAATGTTAATTTCAACATTGCTAATACATCATTACAATCAAAAGTTGTATTTGTTAACATTAGTTAATGCGCTGTGAACTAACATGAACAAACAATGAACGATTAATTAACATTACCAAAGATTATTAAATACTGTAACAAATGTATTTCTCATTGTTAGTTCATGTTAGTTAATACTAATGTTAACGAATGAGGCCTTATTGTAAAGTGTTA
Organism: Rhodeus uyekii; assembly: GCA_037043235.1. NCBI lineage: Eukaryota > Metazoa > Chordata > Actinopteri > Cypriniformes > Acheilognathidae > Rhodeus > Rhodeus uyekii. The sequence continues at coordinate 1,786,340 of JAWRVZ010000046.1, forward strand.
CTGTATCCCTTTAAAGAGGGATAAACTTCAAAATGAAAAGAATGTTCCAGACTATGAGCAGTGAGGAGGAATCTGGACTGTGACATCTTTATGAGAGGAAACATACTGTATAAAGACTAAATATGTCTGGACACTACAAAGTCAACCTGGTGAACAGAGGCCACATTGTGCTCTGGGAAACTTAGTTCTCACCCTCATCTCCACTGGAAATGACTCGTTTTTGAGAGTTTAATGTTATGGTCTGTCTGCCAGAAACCTAGGAAAAAATAACTAGTATGAGTAGAAGAAAGAAGAAATGTTACATTTATATAGCGCTTTTCCAGAGCTCAAAGTGCTTTACATAGTACGGGGGAATCTCCTCAACCGCCACCAATGTGCAGCATCCACCTGGATAATGCGACGGCAGCCATATTGCGCCAGAACGCTCACCACACACCAGCTTATTGGTGGAGAGTGATGAAGCCAATTAGTATGGAGGGGATTAGGAGGCCATGATGGACCAAGGACAATGGGCAAATTTGACCAGGATGCCGGGGTTAAACCCCTACTCTTGCGAAAGACATCCTGGGATTTTTAATGACCACAGAGAGTCAGGACCTCGGTTTAACGTCTCATCCGAAAGACGGTGCTTGTTGCAGTACAGTGTCCCCGTCACTATACTGGGGCATTAGGACCCACACAGACCGCAGGGTGAGCACCCCCTGCTGACCTCCTGACACCTCTTCCAGCAGCAACCTATTTTTTTCCCAGAGGTCTCCCATCCAGGTACTGACCAGGCTCAACCCTGCTTAGCTTCAGTGGGCAACCAGTCTTAGGCTACAGGGTGATATGGCTGCTGAGTAAGCAAATAAAGCCAGTTTAACTATTAGAATACATTAGCTAATATTGCCAGATGATGGTATGATAAAGGCTCATTCAAACCAAGAACGATAACTACAATAATCCCTCGGCTATTCCAGACACCCCCGCGATAGCCGAAAACCGCGAAGTAGCCTATATATAGAAATCTACGGTATATTTTTGTCATATTTTATCTTATTCTTTTTTCATCTTAAATTTAAGCTTTTGTAAACCCTCCCAACAATTCTAAGCCCTCACAACAGTCTTATATAAATCCTTTATACACTCTTAAACAATTTTAAAAACTAAAAATTACTTTTACATGCTTTACGTAACAGATGAGGTAAAATGTACTGCATTACTCCAGCTCTTCTGAAAGCACCGCTTCGTAAGGTTGTTCGATATCGTCGTCAATATCGTCATCCAGCGTCGTAACTTCCATTTTCACTGTAGGATTACCAGTGTTGTTGTTTTTTGCGGGTGAAGAACAGAGTGATCGGCAGTTGCTGACAGTGTTTTTTCTTTTGTGTAAGTATGTTCTTATACACCTGCATGGCAACATAGATTGCGAAGCAAATCATCTTATCAATATAAGACGTATCTGCCCTCAGAAACCCGTGATATAGATTTACATATAATATACAGTGGAACCCACTTATCTCGAGCTCGGAGTGAGCCCTCGCTACTTTGCGGTTCGACCATCGCGGATTCACGACTTCGCTGACTTTTTTCATTACGTATGTATATATTATAAAATAAATATATCGCGGATTTTCCGGAAAAAGAAGCAGCGGCAGCAACTTCCGATCACAATGTTCTTCCAGCCTCGCAAAAAAAGAGCAAGTTCCTCCTGCTACTATGCCTTCGGAAGAAATTGAAGAAGTGTCCCAGGAAGAAGTTGAAGAGGTGTCCCAGGAAAAGACACCGCCATCTGAAGAGACGTAAAATACTATCATTGGCTGCACAGTAGAAGACATCATCAGCTTCATCATCATCATTTCTACTGTGCAGCAAATTCATCGCCATCATCATTCAAGTTTTTCTTCAACTTCTTTTGTGTTGAGTACAGTAACAATCTTTATTTTTTTATACTTTAATATTCTAACATTTTAATATTTGTGCCTGTTTTAGTTTAGGGTACTGTAGTACATGCATTAAGTGTTCTGTACATTAAAGGGTGGTTTGTTAACAGTACTACAGTGTCCCTACTTCGCGGATTTTCAGCTATCGCGGCCGGGTTTGGAACCCATCTACCACGATAAACGAGGGTTCACTGAATGTCAACATATTTGAAGTGGAACCGCCAAACTCCCTATTTGTCTTAGCATTTTCTTATCGGTTATGTCGATTCTTTTATGTCTCCGAACCCTGACATCTCGAGCACAAAAGAGGGACAAAGTCGCCACTTAACATCAGTTATCTGGATCCCTGTGACTAATGATAGTACCGAGTTCACTGCACATGCGCTGAGTTCGCGTTGCACGTGCATCACGGTCCGCATGGTCGCTCACTCCAATGACGCTTCACTCACTCTTGCGGCGCAGTGCCGCGCAGCCGCGAAACCCTAGTAACCGCGTGTGCAATACTTTCAGAACTGTGTCCGAGCGAAATGACTGTGTTATGAGCGAATGTGTTGTTGTGTGTTGTGACTGTGTTTACGCTGTGAACGAAATTGTGTTTGCAATGTTGGAGAATATAATTAAAGGTTTGTATCGAGAATCGAAGGTGTTTTTTATTGCATACTGGTAAATATTGCACCGGCTGTCAGAGTGATTGATGACTGCCCAGATTACGAGCTTTATAAATGGGTTTCACACTCTTTTCAAACATGTAAAGAGCGCAAGTACAAACCAGGAAAAAGAAAACACTCTGACAAACATCACAAATAAAAGAAGGAAAATAGAAACAGTAGATTATGCTATATAACAGTCAGTGGTAGAGCGGCCAGCGTGCAACAACAGCATCCGCCGTCTTAAAGGTATATTTCCAACATAAACATAAAGTAGCCATTACAATCTCTGCTGTTAGTTGGTGCACATATGCCTTTTGTTGTTAGCAAACATATACAGTGTATGTACATTTTTATAGCATGCCGATCACTTCATCAAACAAATCACCATATTGGCTCGATCCTCGGTTACCTCAACGCTTTTTTGCAACCCCCGAGGCCGTCGACATAACCGGGTTCCACTGTATTTATAAATCCACGATGTACCGAGGGCGCGATAGGTGAATCGTGATATGTCGAGGGATTACTGTATAAAGATTATGATGGCGGATGATATAGTAGACGATATTGTCTGTTTATTTTAAGCATGTGCTTGTCTATCACTTTACATGCTTAAGCTCGTTACAGCAGGATTGATTCTGATTGGTTCATCAGCTGGATAAAATCTTGTATCATTACCATTATGACCCTTGATGTGAACGGGCCTTAACTAGAAGATGTTATGAAGAAAACTTGAGTGCTACTTGCCTATGCAAAGGTCTGACTAGAGAAGATCTTTGTCCTTCATTCTGGTTTGCTATTTACTTTTCATTTTATTTCCATCTGGTGTGTAGTATTCTTTTATTTTTGGCCGAGCAGATATTTCTCTCGCTCTCCTTGTTGAGTAGCAGTGTGACTCAGTCACACATTGATGATGAAATTGGTTCGGGTCCACTGGGTCCAAGTTCTGGCAGGAACGGACATGAAAAAGAGCCAGAAACACAGAAACTTCCCCTGCAGCCAGAAGAGCAGAAAACATTCACACAGTGAGCAGTGCGAAAACAGATAAGAGACTAACACGAAAACATTCGCGCCTAGTGACCAATGCCGGACGAGAGACGACACAACTCAGCTTGAACTTCGCTTGTTTGTTTTGGAGAAGTTGACTGAGATTCAGGACAGATAGCTGAACGATATGCTAATGTCTTTTCTATGTTGTCCCCCACAAAAAACTTGATGTCATTAAAATGTCACACTGTTTTCCCATCTATACTTGCCTATAAACCACATATGTGCGCTATACTATGTGCTTACAAACAAAACAACTTTGCTAGCTATCAATGTCCCTTTCGAGAAAAGTCACTCGGCGGTGTATTGTGTATATACATATTGTATATGTGTATTGTAACATATTTCAAATCAGCAACGAAATCTGTTACGAACTGTTGTTTCTTATCCTAAAATAGCATTGGAAAAACCATTTGCTGGTCTAACCTGAAAAGTAAGCTTTTCCCAATGCTAATTTAGCATAAGAAACAACAATTATTGGACAGGCGCGTGTGCAGTCCTAAACTTTCTTTAGGAAACTGCGTTTCTAACTGCAGCTGCAGTGTTGCCAGATTGGACTGAAAATACCCGCCCAAGACCAAAATTGTTTAAGGGGGGGGGGGGAGAGACACCTACACGCGATTGTTGATGGGGGGGGGGGCTTGTTTTAGTGGAATTTATATGCATTTATATAGGAAATTTGGGCGGGTTTGTCATCAAAAACAAGCCCAATTTTTATCGACCAGTGACGCGATGTCTTTAGCAAATGGCGATTGGCTCTTTTATTTAGGAGGCGGGACGTGTTCGGCCATATTGCGCGTTCCAGTTTCTCACATTCATAAGTATTAGGAGTGCACAGTCTTCGTTTTTCTATAGTAGCTATTCAGAAGCTATGAAAATTTGTCTGTCTGCAACAGCCAATTAGAACACATTTTATGTTTAATACTCAGCTATATGAAATGAAATTTGACCAATAAGATTCCAGGATGGGCGGGGCCAACCCTCATGGTCTCATAGAAACCAAGCGACCAACAAAATGTCCTGTGACAAATTTATTTCCTTTGAACTTGAGCGAGGCATTTTTAGAACAATTTAAAGTTAATTAAATTAAACAATTGATTCATTTAACTAAACCAGATTTGTGACCAGTTAACACATGGTACATTTTGTACATATTAAGAGCATTTCATAATTAACAATATTATAATTTGGAAAATGATTTAAAGACGGCATTGATTGAATGTTAGATTATGTACAGTGTTTGTTTTTAGTAGTTTATCAGTTTGTCTAAAATTTTAAAATTAAACCCTGTTTTCTCTGTCCCAATTCCAAACGTAATAAATAGCTTAATAAAACCATTTTATATTCATATCCAAGTGGGAGAAATATTTACTTTTTTGGGGTGAAAATTCTTTGCCATTGCTTTGGCTCTCGGGGCCAAAGAATCTCATCTTTGATGACTATTTTTAGAGCTTTTTCTTTTACAAAGCACTACGGCTGCACCGATAGATATAGCTGTTCCAACATTGTATTGTCCAGACCTCCGCTGGGAAGGAAATATAGAGACAGAACCAAATTAATTGAATGCCTCTTCTCTATGGGAACGGCTTCTTGCAGTGCGTTCCAAATGGCATAGATGGCACTTTTTCAGGGCACTTTAATGGGACACATTTGTGGAAGTAATTTTGCAGAGTTTTCCAATTCAGAATAGCATCCTATTTCTCCCATATATAGATATATTCAGAAGGCCATTTCAAATGAGCCCATACACCCTTCAACCTCGAAAGCTTTCAGTGTGGATCCTTTAAAGGGAACAGAACCGGGATGATCACTCCTGAATGGAATGCAGTTAGTCTACATAAGGTTAGTCTCCTCAGAAGTGCCCACTGTGCATCAGATCAGAAGACCAAACAAACATTATCTGTGAAATGTCAGCTATCTGTTGGTTTTTTTCCTCAAGAAGAAGTGTTAAAAGCGTCCCTTTATGGAAGGTATTGAAGGGGAGGGGCTTGATGATGTGAGCTGACAAGAAAGTTGAATTTTCTATGGAATAACTGTTAGGAAAGTAGATAGGTTCAATGTTGATGTTCAGGTTGACTTCATCAGGTGGTTTTCACTCTCAAAACATCCCTTTCGTATCACATCACTCTCTCCATCGCTGAAAATCTAATCTTAAACAATAACTCAGCTAATTTCACACACGTGTTCGCTTGCAGATCCAGCCACATTGAGGATCATTTCTCACCCGGTGAGTCATGCACTGGATGACGCGAGCGTTCTGGCTGCCGCGGCTCTGAGTTTGTGGTTATGCGAAGGAGACGGAGAACAGATTGGCTTGTCAGAGGTTCGTTTTTGAGCAATGTTTGGTTTAAGTACTACATTGTAATGAAACTCAACATGATAGATGGAGTTCACTGGAGCGGCTGCAGTGCTGACTCTACTGTGGAGAATGTGGAAGGGTCACTGCAAGTAGGAGGAGAAGAGGAGGAGGTTGGGGCCCCAGAGGGCCACAGGGACCCAACATCTGGAAAGCCGGCTCAATCTATAGCGACACCGCAACGAGAAGGGTGTGAAACATGAGCCGGATCTGGAACTGAAAGATTTAAGAGATTAAATCGGGTCTGACTGCAAATAAAGACAAGAGATACTGAAAGATGTTTAGAAAGAAACAGAAATCCAGCGTCTGTCTGGGCCCGCAAATCTCAAAAACAGACCTGGCCTTGTAAAACTCACACATACGCGTCTGTTTCGGTCATTAGCAAAAGGAAAAAAGCTGGAGGGAAAGATTAAGAAATGCTTCACCCAAACTCTTCTATTCAACACGGCACCGAATTAAAGCACTTCTAGCTGGATAGCGGAACTGAAAATGTTTGAGCAACTAAAGATGGCAAATTTCATTTGTCTTTCTGCTTTTATAAATGTCAATGCAAAATAAAAATATGAAGCCAAAGCATGTTGTACTTCTGATTTAAGATCTACACATTACATGTAATCTAAAGGTTATAGTTGGTCTCTTCTTGCATATAGTGATATAGTCTATAGTAGATATTTTGCACCATCTTATTGATCAATTAGCATTCAACATGTTGAATGAATTGTCCATTTTATAATGAAAAGACGTGGTTTCTAACTCTATAGCCTGTAACTGACACCACTTGCACGCCTGTTAAACCCGTCTGTGATGGAGTGTGACTTCCACCTAGTGGACACTACACACAAACATTTTAACATCAGCTATTTTTTGCATATTGAATTGGTCTTTTTGACTCAAATCTAAGGTGACCTTAAAAGACTGAATACTAGCAGCACTACACCTTCAATCTAACATAAATCATTGGGACTTTCCAAGTGACTGAAGAGATATACGGTTGGAAAACCATGGAATTATGGCACTGTAAAATAAAAACATTAATTTAATTTACAGAATAAAAGTAATAATAGAAATATTCATGGTGGCTTTCAAAACCATAGAGCTTTTATTTTGCAAAGAGAAATTTAAGTTTGTCATTAGCAATAATATCCAGTAAATAGTTTAAACGAATTAAAAAGCATTTTTTCCCCATTAGAGTCACACCAGTCAGGTCTCGTCTCAGGTCGAAAAATAAGGAAATCTATATAAATGCGTAAAAATCACATCCCTGCTTACATTTTTTTTGTATATATATATATATAAAAAAAAAAAAATTATATATATATATTTTTTTTTTTATATATATATATATATATAACATGCACAGTGTATTCCTTATTGTATGCATGGAATACTCTATGAATGAAATTTGCCAAAATGTGGAATAAAGGTGTATCCCAAAATGCAATACACTTTATTTCTAATGTGGTTAAAAAAGCATTGGATTTAGGCAAAATTAAATTAAAACGTAAAATAACTGTTACTAGGAAAAAAACATGCAAAACAATACTAGTGTTTCATATCCTAAAGAATGGCATGCAATAAACAATACTTTATTCCAACAAGCACATTTCAAATTATTTTCAACAACAAGGATATGATGTTTGTGAACATGAACACTTTTGAGGCAACTTATTTTGAGGAAAGCTTTTTGAGCACGGCTGAATCAATAAGACATGGACTTCAATTTAAATATCATGTGGATTTTAATTTCTGCTTCAAAGAAAATATACATAAATGACTAAGAATACAAAGAACAATAAGAATATTTGTTTTCTTAAATGGTGCTTAATAAAACCATTATCAGATATATTACACAAATCTTTATTTACAAAACAAGGTGTTTATGTTTTGAACATCTAAACATTTACAAGCTGTCTACTCCAGTGTTTAAGGAGGATGTCACGTCTGCATGTTCACCTTCTTTGTGCTGGGATGACTTTATTTCCGCTGGTAGCTACCGGGATGAGAAGTTTCCGATACTCGAGTGGAAGATATTTCTCTATCAGTATATTCACAGGCGTACTATCCGTCACAAAGCCCTGTCTGAGAAAAACAACAAAAACAAGTAGTTGAACATGCTAAACATAGACAATATGACTCAAATGGGAGAAATGGGCGGGAAAAAAGTAAACAAAAACAAGTCATTCAAACCCATCAAACGTAATCCATTATGCCCTTTTATAAAGTCTTGATTTTGAGCACTACTAGAATAGGTTTTCATGCTTGAATGTACAATTTTTGTTTTTATTTTACACTGTTGCAGCTCGTCTCTTTCCTGTCTGACAGTAACGCTCAGTTTAGTTCCTGTCTCTATGAAGCCCCGCCTTCTGAAAAGCACCAAGTGCTCTGATTGGCCGGATTACAGCGTGTTGTGATTGGTTAACCACTTTTAGCGTCTTTGAGAAATGTCCCGTCCTTACCATAACCATATTGATACATATTACAAACGCAAATATTTTTTGCGGATGTACTAGGTGGGAATTATTTAAATGAGGACTATTGTGTACGATTTGACTATGTCTCTTTGCTTCTGCCTCTCAGTTTTTGCTTTTGGCTGTTTCTATTTTTGTTTTGTTTTCTATTTTGCTTTTTATTTCTTATTTTGTTTTGTTTTTCTTTCATCCTGTTGTACAGCACTTTGGTTGGCCTTTCGCCATTTTTAAATGTGCTTTACAAATAAACTGAACTTGAACTTGAACTATTGTGACACATTGATTCCCAGAAGAAAGGCGTTCAGGGACAGGGACAGTGAAAGTGACATGGAGAATAACTTTGGAGTGACCTTGTAGACCTTTAATGTTTACCTTCTCATGAGGAGCTCAAAATCTTCAACCTCAATAGTTTTGCGTTTGGCATGATGAGCGTAAACTTCCAGATCATCAGCTAGCCGATCAAAGTACTTCTTAAGACTAAGAGAAATGGAAAAAAGCACAGACAGAAACATTACAGGAGACGCAACTTTGCATGTTCATGCTGCATAATGTAAATAATCCTTCCCCGAGCACTTACAATTCATTAATGACAGGGTAGACGTCACTGGCCACTTTAGTCTTGGCGAAATGCCTGAACACGCTCATGACGTAACTCTTGGGAAGAACATCATCAGAAGTCTGACGCTTCTGTCTGGGGGCTCGTTGGGAAACCTTGCGGGCGGGACTGAGAAAAATGGGTTTTAAATTTGTATTAGGAAACACTATAAAACAGACAAAGGGAAGAGGAAAGTTGTTGGTAAATACCCAGCATTCACTTCTTGAAGGACTGTGGGAACGGCTTGCGCACTAGAACTTGCAAACACTCTCTTCTGTCTTATGAAAGCAGGGGTTTTCATGGAAAGTTCTGAAATAAAGAAATACAATTGATGCAAAAGTAAATGAGCTAAATTGGATTTGCATGCACATCAACAACAGGTTTTTTTAATGATTCAATAAAGTGGACTCAAACGAGTCACTCAAAAAATGGTACGAAAATTACACAGTAATACTTCGGTTGAGAGTTTAATTTGTTCCAAGAGCTCGTAACTCAATTCTCTTACACCAAAACAATTTTCCCCATAAGAATACAATAAAAATCAATTGATTCGTTCCACACGACCATAAATGCCCATTTAAAAATTTTTTGGGGGGGGTTTTACTCTATTAATTACAGTTAAAATTATAACCATTAAGATCTCATTTAAATACTAATTAATAATTGACAATTAAACTCTAAAAATACTTGATAATTTACTGTAATGCACTTCAGCTTTGAGTAGCGTCGCTGCTGGCGTGAAGGAGACGAGAGGAGGGTTTTACTGCTTACAGGGAGAATTTAATCCCTTCTTTCTTACTCATCTTGAGGTCGTTGTCTATATGCTGTACTGTACGTATATATTTCACTACGTGAACAATAGCGATCACAATTAATGTGAACAACACGAGGTAAAACCGCTGTAAATCACTTATAAAAGTATCACTGTGGTGAATGATGAACCAAACCAAGCGACGCTGAGAGAATGAACGAGTGAAGGGGTGATGGGCTTTGTGAGAGGCTGTGTTTAGGATATTTCCAGTAAAAAAAGTGCGTGAAGATGTTGAGCGTTAAGACTTTTCCACAAAAAAAAATGCGCGTGGGCGAGGGAAAATTCTTGCACTCCGATACAATGCTCGTACACCGATTTGCTCGTAAACAAATTAACTTGTAAACAGAGGTATTACTGTATATGCATTTAAAAAAAAATATTTGTACAAGAACAAAAGTTGTTGTGCATTGGCTGTTGAACCAGTTCACTGAAATGAAATGTTTTGAGAAGATGGACTTCTCAAAACGTGTGAAAGTGGGAGTCACCTGCACTAGGAAGGTCGTCGTCCTCCTCATCCTCGTCCTGTGGCTGTCCAGGGCTCTGATTGGCTGGCTCAGACTCCATCAGCTCCTCCTCTTCTGATTGACTCACTTCCTCTGGGTCATCATGATACTCTGCAAGCTCAGGCAAATCTTCCTCAGACAGTCGGGCCTCATGTTGCGATGACCTCCGCCCAGGTGTGGTGACCTCTGCCACAGGGCTGCCCGCTTGCTCGCTTTCATCTGGAACGTTCTGCAAACTCTCGCTGTTCCCGTCAATTAAATCCAAAAGATCTGTACAGAAACACAAACTTTTCAACCTACAAAACAAATTATCAATTCATTTATTTTAGTTACTATTAAAGAACTGCCCACTTACAAAGGAAGAGACCATTTCGTGTAATACAACAGAGCAGTTTTATTCGAAACTACATTCAATATATTAAAATTACTGTTTCTTATGTAGTTTTTTTATTCATTTATTTGTTAATGCATCTTTTGTGAGCATAGAAGAAACTTAATTTATTTAATTTTTTTAGAAATCTTACTGACCCCAAACCCATTTGAGGCTGTAATGATCAGGTTGAACCTCTTGATTGTAACTTCGGGTAGTCTCATTGTCCTCACCTTTCTCTCTGGGATTCAGTCCGGCTCCGAAACTCTTGGTGACTCTAGTGGAGACTGGAACTCTCATGACAGCGCCTCCTTCTGAGCGGTGAGCTCTGCGAGTGGTTCGCTCTAGATTATGTGATGTGTCTGGATTCTCTTCAATGTTCTCATCCTCAACTTCCTCCACATTCCCATCTTCAACGTTCTCATCCTCAACTTCCTCCACGTACTCATCCTCAACTTCCCTTTCCTCCACGTTCTCATCCTCAACTTCCTCCACGTACTCATCCTCAACTTCCCTTTCCTCCACGTTCTCATCCTCAACTTCCCTTTCCTCCACGTTCTCATCCTCAACTTCCCTTTCCTCCACGTTCTCATCCTCAACTTCCCTTTCCTCCACGTTCTCATCCTCAACTTCCCTTTCCTCCACGTTCTCATCCTCAACTTCCTCCACATTCCCATCCTCAACTTCCTCCACATTCCCATCCTCAACTTCCTCCACATTCCCATCTTCAACATTCCCATCCTCATCCTCATCTTCCTCCATGCTCTCACCCTCAACTTCCTCCACATTCCCATCTTTAACTTCCTCCATGTTCTTATCCTCCTTGTTCCCATCTTCAACTTCCACAAAGGATTCCCGATCTTGTAGATTCACATCCTGAGATTCAGGAAGTGATTCTGTCGTCGCCTGCATTGGAGCAAGTACAAGATCATCTTTAGGACTCAAAGACACATCATCTCCTGCTTCTTGGGATGAAGGCACCACCTCTTCCTCTTCCTGTGACGGAGGCAGTCTTACAGTGTCATCTTTTTTCAGCTGGACATAAAGCTCTGTGACATCATTGAGGCAGAGCGTGAATTTCTGCCATGAAGAATCTTCTAGAGTCTTTCCATCCTGAACCACAGAGTGATCTGAAGGACAGAGAAACCAGTTTAGATACAGAGAAAATAAGTGGGATGGATAATATCAGACTCAGTTTATGTGAGAGAGTCACAATTTTTGAATTGTGATTATTCCTGATAAAACATGCCATTTAAAAAAAAAAAAAAAAAAAGAAAACTCCAGGTTTCGTATGCTTATTTGAAGGGCTAAACAATTTGGTCAAATGTTTATTATTTCAACATGACTAATAATAATTTACATTTATTCATTTGGCAGACGCTTTTACCCAAAGCGACTTACATTGCATTCAAAGACACATTGAATCAGGTCTTGCTTTCCCTGGGATCAAACCCATGACCTTGGCGTTGTAAACCTCAATGCTCTACTGATTGAGCTACAGGAAAGCTCAAACAATATTATTTATGCAACAATAATTAGTATTATTACTACTACAAAATAAGATGTCACTTAAATGAAAAATAAAAAAGTAAATAATTTCATTTTTCAATACAACTCTAAAATTACAACAAGAATATGGCCCTCATTGACTTTCAAACGCTAATCCATCAAGATTTCATTTCATCAGAAAACAACAGCGAGTTCTTAAAGGGTCTTTTGTTGGAAACTACTGGTTTATAAGTCCTTCTCATAAATTTGGGAAGATCTTGCGTTCACAAACGCAGATGCAGAGATGGAGATTGTGTGGAGCAGCATATAATGCTAACCGAGCCCCACTCTGAGACACTAAACAACACTGGATCATGAGCTGCTTTAATGCAAATAAATGCATCCAGCACATAACAGACTTAATTAAATTGCAGGCATTGTGATTTGATGATCACAATCACGATTTTGGTTTTATATCGATAACCGTTTTTTTCCGCATATAACCTGCAGACGCAGATAATCTGCATCCTCATATAGCCCGCGGGTTTTGTGTATAAAAAAAAAAAACATTGGCATAACCCGCACCCATAGATTGATTCATTTTTTTGTGCAAGTTCACATTTAGAATGTTTCTCACATAACATCAATTATCCATAACTGTTCAGGCTCGGTACACAGCGCTTGTGCACGAAATTCATACAATAAGAAAACAAACACAAGTCAGAATCAGAAGAAAAAGCAGTGTCTCCCGCTGTGCAGCAGCTCGTCCCTTAAGAAGCGATTCTACAGGTGTTGATCATCGGATGAGATGAGAAGAGCCCGCCCTCATGCAGCACAGCCAATCACGGCTTCTTGCATGATTGACAGGTCAGACAGCCAATCAGCGCCAGCTGTCAGAGTGATCGTACAAGTGCCAGAGACAACAACCCTCGCAAGAAAGAAAAACAGAAAGAAAATACCGCAAAAAAAAAAAAACTTACGTCCTTAGGGACGTAACAAATATATTGAAATATTATTACGTGTAAAAAATTTGTGATACAACCCGCACCCCCGCGGGGTTTGTAAAATCTGGTATAACCCGCGGGTTATATGCGGGAAAATACGGTATTTGTGCAGCCCTAGTGTATATAAACCTTGGTTAGGGTCCTGCTCCAAGCATCTCTGAACGGCCTCGTCAAACGCATCCACAGACGGCACCCTCCGATTGGACACTTTCCGCTGGAGCCCCGGCCTCTCACTGCGCCGATCCACAAACGGGGTCTTCAAGGTCAGGTTCAGCCCACTGATAGAAAACAAACTTAAATGAATCACACTCAAAATGCATCAATCATCTCGTACCCATGCGGTTCCTAATTAAGATAACAACAAGCTAGCAATTTGATTTACTTTCCATTGACAATGACTAGGCCAGTCTATTGGAAAATAATGTTTAATGCATTTACCTCTTTGAGCCAGCGGACAAATCCGAATCATGAGATGCATCTGGTTTCTCCTGAGGGCCGTCACCTCTTTGAGAAGCATGCGAGACGTCCGCCGCTTTGTCTGAGAAGAGTTTAGATGATGCTTTATCTGAATGGTCTGCTGCACATGCGACAAATTAAAATGATGTGCCAAACACAGACAGCCTTACTAATAAAATCAAAGGAAATGGGTGTATAACAGGTGAGGCACCTGACAGTGGATCCAAGTCTCTCTCAAACGCAGACACACTGAAGACGCGCTGTGGTTTCCTGCGGCTCAATCCTCTGACCACGTGCGTCAGGGGTTCAGTGTTCAGAGTCAGATCAGACAGCTCCACTGCTGACAGGCCTTCACTGAGGAAAACACACACATGAACACAACGTGTAGAGAAATACAAGTGCATGAGGCTTTCCTGTGGCATTAGTGTGGCGCTTGCAACACCAAGGTTATGGGTTCGGTTCCCAGGGAAAGCAAGAACTGATTAGAATGTCAATGTGTTGCTTGAATGCAATGTAAGTCGCTTTGGATAAAAGCGTCGGCCAAATGCATAAGGGTAAAGGAGAAGGAAGAGGTACTAACGTTCTCTCTCCGGCACTGGACTCGGCTGGATTCGGTTCGGATTCTTGCACTGCAGGCTGACCCGACATCAGCAGCGACGCTTCAGTCTCTGAAACACACATGGGTGAAACATCAAAAACACGTTTTCTACTTCAAATTTTCTGACAAATCCAAATGCAACCATTTTGGCTGGTGAAATTGTTGTAATGATATGTGATGCCATGATAAATCTCATTAGTCATACTGATAACATCATCTTCTGATTAATTAGGCATTAGCAACTAGTCAAAGACTAGTCAAGTATTTAGGCTACATGATCAAAAACAACTCACTATATTAGTACAGATGATTGCAAATAATTATGATGGTCATTAATAATTATAAAAATTTAATTAGATCTTGGTGTATCCAGAAACATCCTGAAATGCGTAAACTTACAAAGAGCAAGTGAAATAAAACATAGCGAGTACATACCAGTGTTAAACTATTAAAATTGTTTTTGTTAAATCTAAAATGAAGTAAATTATAAATATGACATTACATTTTTTATTAAAAGAAGACTACAAATGCAGCCTAAAGATATACATTTTTAATGAATACAAATGACAAAAGCAATACAATATTACTAAATCTGAAGTAAAACTATTAGATTAAAGCTAGATCAAAATATTAATAAATACTATAATAGTATACAAATAATATTTGTACTTTCCATGGCTTTTCCATTTTTGAAAGTAAAGAATTCTGACATTTATGGGTGTTCCACAGGTCTCTGTATTGAGACACCTATCTGTGTTTCTGGACATTTATCAGTTCATTCCTGAAACCCTGGCGGTGAGATTGCACTCACCCATCTGAATGATCCCCCTGAGCAGTCCACGACTCGTCATGTCCTCGTCATACAGTAGGGACGGGGACGCGACTGCAGGGGACGCCTTTGCCACCACAGACCTCCGTCGTTTAGGTGAAGGGAGGGGTGACGCAGAGACACTCTGAAGGAAGAAGAAAAGAAGAATGTATTAAGGATGTGATTACATAGAATATGCAGTTGTGTATATATATATATATATATATATATATATAAAGTTTATTAAATGCCACATGTACCTCACACAGCTTCTTTTTGAGTCTGTGACGCAAGGCAGAACCAGGATCCTCCAGACCAGGGGTATTTTTCAGCCTCATGCTCCGCCGTAGACTGGAACTGAAACATATAAAAGTAATACACATAACTTATATATATATATATACACACATACAATATTTTGCTTGTTGAAATCTGGATAAATGTATGATCTATAATGCTAGTGGTGCGAGAAAAATGAAAAGGTTTGTTTATAAAATGCACAATGCGAATATATCAATTTATTCACACACAATCCAAAATATCAGCCAAACGAGAAGATAAAAAAAAAGGTATATATATATATATATATATATATATATATTTCTCTCTCACACACATACGTGTGTGTGTGTGTTATAAATAAACGTCTATGGAAGTTTTACATTGTTGTCTGTAATGGCTATGATTTTAAACAGTTAAATAGATACAGACTTACAAATTTAACCTACAACCTGTAAACAGATTATTATAAGTAATAGCGTAACACATTTGCGGAAACTGATTTAAAAGCATGAAAACACATCGAATTAGGCTGGGTGTTTACAAAATGTGACAAAAATTCACCTTCTTGTTACTGGAGAGCTCGGTAACTCTGTGTGCAGGACTTTCCTCAACAGCACCCGAGCAGATATGTCCTCTTCTGCTGAATCCATCGTTTCTTATCGTAGTTTATCACCCAATTAAATATCCCAAATGCTCAAAATGCTTTAAGTTGAATAAAACAGAAAAACGTCGTCGACTCACACGTCTGAGGTTTGAAATGGAAGTCTCGATCCCGCTTGTTCGTTCAAGTAAATCTCGCGATAGTTTGTCGCGAGATGTTTTGGCGGTGTAGTTTCTGTCATAGAGCCGCGTTTAAATACTAGTGCGATTTGAGAAGTAGACATCCTAGCTAATATAATGACACCTAACACACAAATACAAAACACTTCCAATAATCAATATAAATGAAAAATTAATTAAACGACCAGAAACGGTTATGAGAGGTCAATCCTTCAGATCATTGTGGAGAAGATAAAGAAATATAGAAGCATATTTATAATAGTTCATAATAGTATTTTATAGAACAAAATAAGGCTTTTTTTCTACTAATAGTATTATATTTAATAATGTATTAACATTTAAGGCTGTGTGTGTAGTTTCGACCTTGTGTTCTCCATCACGCACGATGTGAAAAAAAGGCAATAAAACAAAAAAAAAACTTGGTTAGAGATGCCACGACGTAAGTGGCAATGCCTTAACCGTATGTGTGTTGAAGGCCATAAAGACCTCTTCCATCCTTGTCAAGGGGAGTGCTAACCTTCTCTCCTTTCATACAACACAATGAATCCTGGAGCTTCTCAGCATATCTATAGGGCAGCTACGCACTGCAAGTTACAATGACGGTGATTGTTTAAAAAAATAAAACCCTCTTAGTATACTTTATATATCATATACTGTTATGTATACATGTGTAAATAAACATTATATGTGTATTAGTTGTATTGATGCTTGATTTATGTTTTTAAAAGTTGTTTTTTGCTATCCTTAGGCGCCTTGCATGGCTAACTCATTTGCATCGCGCACATGCCGACCAATCATAACGACGCAAGCGCAGACGTCACAGACTCTTGCCCGGGAAGTAAACACAAGCTCATGTGGCAGCGCCAAGATGGCGTTTTTGTGGATGAACCTTTATCTCTCACAAACATTTCGCTTTAGTTATTCATTTATTTTCTGAATAATTCCGCAGTGTTTTTAAGCCCGAGTTGAGCATTTGTGCCTTCTTTAAGACAGTTAAAACTAAAGGTCTGTCGCTGCCAGCTGAGAGTGTTGATTAAAACTCTTGGAAAGGATTTGAGTAGATTGTTTACCACTTTCAGAAATCCTGAGGAACCTGAGCCCTCAAATACAGATATACTGAAGGCGAGAGAGTTTAGGGGGAAAGCAAGACGGTATCAGGGAGAAGTTACTGTAAATTAAAAGGTATTTTACATCCAATTCGACCCCGATATCTGAACTTATGACCAAAGTATTGCGAGTAACATAATCAGATTACTTTCCCCATGTAACTAGTAAAGTAACGCATTACTTTTAAATTTACAACAAAATATCTGAGTTTTTTTTCTTCAATTAAATAACGCAAGTTACTTTTTCCCATTTATTGACTAAATGTGAGCATTTATTCATCTCGCTGCACAGACAAAGGTTCTGTATTCCTCAAAATAAATCAAATCAAATGTGGAAAACATTCGACACTAGTATGTACATTACAGAAATGCAAAAAAGTTATGACATAATGGTTTACAATGTTTGTTTGCACCTTAGCATTAGTTTAATAAATACATATTTTGTTATGAATTATTTGCAATAATAATACCCATTTATAAGGTTAAAATGACTGTAAAAGTCAAAATAATTTTCTCTACATTATCGTTAGCACTGATTGATAGATCTGCCAAGATTTTGTGTAATTTTTTTTACAATAATATGTGATGTCATGCAAGTAGTTTCACATTTTATGAAGATGCACACCCATATTTTATATAATAAATTAGCAAACACATTGCGTGGACTTCCATTGATTTTACATCAGGTTATTGATATATACTATGGCTTAACCCAGGATTACTCCTAAACCAACCTTTCATAGAAACATATGCAAACACTAGATTTACACAAAAACCTGTTAGGTTAATTTTATTATCCTTTTTACTTTGTGAACACAAGTAAAATGTCCCCACTAGTTCACTGTCATATTATTTAAATAAGTGAGGACATTTTGTCCTCTCAAGTATAGGTAACCTGTACACACACACACACACACAGCAATACACAGAGACAATAATTCTTTGATTTTTCCCCTCTATCTTTAATTGGCACAGTTAACACATACAAAGTATTCAGTGCTCCAAAAACACAAGCATAACAAACAGAACATAGAACACAAAGAAAAAAAAGTGCAAAACAAACATTTGGCAGACCCACCAAACGAAAGGAAAAACAAGTTTAATTCTTTTAGCAAAGCAGAGAAAAAAAACTGGGATGTTTTTATTAATCAAAATTTAAAAATAGACTCTTACCATGGATTGGTAGTTCACTCTTATTTATAGACTTGTACGTATAGATATACATATATATTTAAAATTCTCTGACTTGGGAATGGTGTTTTGAAGCCCCAAACAGAGCAAATCGCGGTTGACTGCGAATGATTCTTACCACTGATAGGCCAAATAAGAAGGCAGTGTGTGTGTGATATAGTGATAGCCGGCAGAGTATAACAACTGAAGCGAAAAGGCTGAAATGTTCAAGTTGTTTTGCAATTGTTTTGTTCTCGAAGAGAAACAGAGCACTTGAGACAGTGTGCATGTTCGGAAGACAGACGTAATGATGCTTTCCTCTTTAAGATGGTGAGATATTCTCCGCTTTTCAAAACCTTTTCTCATTGATTACACAT
The DNA here is from genome assembly GCA_037043235.1 of Rhodeus uyekii. NCBI lineage: Eukaryota > Metazoa > Chordata > Actinopteri > Cypriniformes > Acheilognathidae > Rhodeus > Rhodeus uyekii. The sequence continues at coordinate 1,805,128 of JAWRVZ010000046.1, forward strand.
TATTCAACTTATTGTTTCATCAACAGCGAGTCAGTCAGTTATTAGGAGATGCTTGCTCAATTCATTTGACATCAAATATCATAATTCATCAATAAGCTCTTCATTAAACATAATAAAAGCACACAGCATTAAATAGCAGATGTGTGAGATTTCATGTCCATGACGCTGCCTGTGGAGACTAAACGTTTTGGCTTCAAACCTACTGAAGATTCAAGAGAAAATGGAAAAATTGAAATATCTAAAACTTCTCCTCGACCCAAAATGGCTGTGAAAGAAAAAAGTATATAAAAAGAAAAGTTAAAATTATTATGTGCCTCAGGGATGGTGAGTAGTCAGTGGAAGATGATGAAATTAAAAAATATTGTCTCTTCACAACAGACATTATAGAAAAAACTCCTCTTCGTTAAACCACAGTGATTATACATTAAAAATAAAATAAAAATAACCTCAAGCATGGAGTCCATTCTTCAGGTTAAGACAGCCATACAAACGCCAAACACAGATCACATGATGCATGTTAAATGTCTGGTTAACCTGTACATTTGGCTCAGAGTTCATTTAAACCCTTACATATATATATATATACCCTTTCCGCCAAGGTCACCGAAACCGGCCAATGAGGTTGCGGTATTCTTGGCTGGGTTCTCCACAGGGTAAAACCATGAAGACATTAACAAAACAGCTGTCACAATAAATACATACCCATATCAACAGGACATTAGCATATTCATGTATGTAAATATAGCCCCTCCCCTGCTGGACCAAAAAAAATAAAAAACTTGAGCATGACGATTGGACGGATAAGGTAAAGCAGGTAAATATAAATGGAAATGTGAATCACTGAAGGGATGTTGGATAAAAATGAGTTAGAAAAGATGGCAGACAGACTATTAGTAATTGCACTGGAAGGGCGGAGACAGAGGAGGTGCCAGGGCAAGCAGACATGCTATTGGCCAGTGAAGCCCCGCCCCTGACGTGTCCCCAGCAGCTGTTATCTTTGGGAGGCGGAGTCAAAGGGTTGAAAGGGGCGTGGCCTGATAAAGGAGCCGGAACCAGTGACATCATGAAGAATTCTAATGCTGCGTTCCATTCAACTTGGCAAAAAATCCAGCTTGAAACTTGGGAAAAGTGCAATAGAAGGACACATAAAGACGTTTTACAGCATACACACAAAGCAGAACGTGGGTAATGTAAAACGGATGCTTTTAAGCAAATAAAATGCGTGAAAGTTCGTACATCATATCTCTTTTGCTGTGTAAAACATGATAAATGAGCTGTTGATAATCATAAACCTGTAAAGCTTTTGCTTTTGCTGCTTTATACAGTACCGGGCAAAAGTTTGGAAATTTTTTATTTTTAAAATACTTTATAGAAGTCTCTTCTGTCACCAACGCAGCATTTATTTGATCAAAAATACAAAACAAAAATATTGTGAACTATTCTTTAAGAGTCTCCAGTGTCACATGAGCCTTCAGAAATCATTCTAATATGTTGATTTGCTGCACAAGAAACACTTATGATTATTACCAGTGTAGAAAATAGTTGTGGTGTTTAATTTGTTTGTGGAAATCGTGATACATTATCATTAAAAAAAAATTAAGGTAAGTGACATAAAAAAAATACTTTTATTCAGCAAGTACATCGTGAAATATGAAATCAAAAGTGACAGTAAATAAGTGTATAATGTTACAAAACATTCGTTTTTTTCTAGTAATCTAAGAATCATGAACTAAATGTGTTAGTTTCCACACACAAAAATTAAGCAGCACAACTGTTTTCTACATTGATAACAATCAGAAATGTTTCTTGAGCAGAAAATCATCATATTACACTGATTTGTGAAGGATCATGTGACACTGAAGACTGAAGGAATGATGATTTTAATGTTAGCACAGAAAGCAGTTATTTTAAATTGCAATAATGTTTCACAGTATTACTGTTTGACTGTATTTTTAATCAACTAAATGAAGCCTTTCAAAGCTTTTAAAAGGTAATAATTATTCAAACTGTTCCGAACATGTTAAGTAGGAATGCGAGTGAAACACAGCACTGATGTGTTACTGCAAAATTCAGCTCCTTTTACAGACCACGTTCCCAGTTCAGGATAGGCCAGGGAATCGGAAGCAGGACGAAACCACACACACACACATCCATAAACTCATTCGCACCAGGCTGAAAAAAAACGTTAGCGCCGTTCAGCAGCGATGAAGAGCCGTAAAGCAAAAATGATATATGTAGATCATAGTCACCTCATTATAAAATAACAGACAGATAATAAATCTAAATGTCATAATATTTCTCTGATTTGCTGTTAAAGTTCCTCTCTACCGCAGGAGAATTTAGGCTGAGAGGTCTCTATAGCCTCTTCCTCTCGCTTCTTTCACTGCTCCTCTCTTTATTTTGTGTCTGTCTCTCATCTGTCTCACTCATGGAGGGTAGGCTGTAGTTTTCCCCGCATGCGGCTGCTGTTTGCCCTGCACCACTGAGTCCTCCTTCCATACTTTACGAATCTGCAGTCATACAAATAAACAAACAAACAGATGAAAAACAAAAGAAAAAAACATGTTAGACATGGTGAAGTGATGGACTCATGCCCCCTTATGAATGGCTTTTCACACTGTAATTAATAGTTTACCCCGAACCGAACATTTTTGTCATCATTTACTCACCCGTAAGCACACCTGTGTGAGTTTCTTTCTTATTTTCTTTCAATCTTTTGAAGAATGTTTGTAGCCAAACAGTTGCTGATCAGTGGTCACCACTGACTTTCACAGTATGGAAAAAAATACTATGGAAAACATATTCCTACATATCAATATCTTATTTTGCTTTGAACAGAACAAAGAAACTCATACAGGTTTAGAACAACTTGAGGGTGAGTAAATTATGACAGAATATTTTTGTTTTTGGGTGAACTATCTCTTTGACCTTGGGTTATCTACTTATCATTACATTATTACTATTAATGAAAATGATTTTTAAAGTGCCCATATTATGCGTTGAGGCCTGGAAGAGTTTAGTTTGTGATGTGGATATGTCGGGAAGACACTGTTTTTTTGCACTGCGAAAGCACTTTTGCACTTTGCATGCACATCAAAACGTTAAAACCTCCACTATCATTATTGTTTGTATTACTGTATATAAAGTGCTGAGGAAGATCCGGAGCTGAAATTTATGGTAATGGCCGTTTAGTTTTTAAGCAGTAGCAATCACAACAGACTGGGCCATCTGACCAATCAGAGCAGAGTAAACCAATCACAACTGACCAATCAGAGCAGAGTAGACCAATCACAACTGACCAATCAGAGCAGAGTAAACCAATCACAACTGACCAATCAGAGCAGAGTAGACCAATCACAACTGACCAATCAGAGCAGAGTAAACCAATCACAACAGACCAATCAGAGCAGAGTAAACCAATCACAACTGACCAATCAGAGCAGAGTAAACCAATCACAACTGACCAATCAGAGCAGAGTAGACCAATCATAACAGACCAATCAGAGCAGAGTAGACCAATCACAACAGAATGGACCATCTGACCAAGGAGGGGTTGAGATGGTTAAGAGAGAGTGAATCTCTGAGAAGAGAGGTGATGTGCAATATATATGTAACCGGTCCTACGCGAGTCATTCCAAGCGTGATTCGGGATCTCTGATGTGAGAGGCGGCGCTCTATAAAGGGTACCTGTATCTAAATCTATTGTAGGAGATTTTTAGTTCTAAAACAACATAATAGAGGCACTTTACTAGTTTGAATTCTATTTAATAATTACAACCCAGTGTCACGCTTGTCATTTAAAAATCAAATGTAAACAGTGATGAAACCTGGATAAACTAAAGACAAGGATAAACCCAGATAAACAAGATAATCCAAGGTCAAAACTGATGACAATTACAAGAGTGAAAAACCCATTTGAATGCACCCCCCCCCCCCAAAACACAGACATATGCTTATATGGACTGGAAAATGACAATATAAACATGTAGGATCGTGTATAACATGATTTATAATATGCATGATATGTTGGTAAGAGTAGTTACATTTTCTTGGTTGAATCCAAGAACAAATGCGGCCTAAACACTCAAACATGCATTTATGCAGAAAAAACTGAGAAAAACTCACTCAAACAGGCAGGTTTGCAGAAACAGAGCACTCAGATGAAATTTAGTATGTTCACATCAATAATTAGTTCATCCTGCAGGTTATCTCTCTGAAGGTTTGTGAACTGGATGTGTGTGTGTGTGTGTGTGTGTGTGTGTGTGTGTGTGTGTGTGTGTGTGTGTGTGTGTGTGTGTGTGTGTACATCAATTTGCAGACAATTATAAGTTAAAGACAGTGTATGTAAATAGGATCATGCTTGCTTGAACTGAAATAAAGGACAGACTTCAACACTTCCTTGAGGAAATCACACTCGTGCAGTATAAAACTCAAACACAACTTGAGGCGTCTTAAAGGAAGAGAAATCTCTTCATGTCACATACACACAGTTAATGCACTCAACTAGTGCTCTGTCTCACCCTCAGAAAGATAAACCCTTCTCCAGGAAAACAGCTCTGTGAGGACACATTCAGAAACGTCACACAACTCAGTAAAGATCAGGAGCACCAAACACCATTGAGTCGTCGTGACTCAAACTACGGGATTCTTCAATGAATGATTGTAAGTCATTTAAATGGTTACACTTCTATGTATCATAAGGTTTTTACAGGCTTGTTTCTTCTTGTTCTGAATATCTATATCAACTACAATGTAAAAAAAAGAAAGATTTTCTTACAAAAAAGTCAAAATTTCATGTTTAATTCAATGCGTTACAGTACTTTGAATGAAAATTGTTTCTACACCAATTTTTTTTCAATGTATTTTTACTAAAGCTAAAACTCCATAACGACAGTCTCTATTCTAACACATATTAGCAAATGATGTTTGTTCTACAAATATATATTTAAAGGCATGATGACGGTTTACTTAAGAAATTCTACTTATTTATGCTACTTGTAAACTGTTTAGTATTAGTGCCTGGGTCAATGTGTGACGATCTTTTGGGTGGGGAAACATCAGAATAAGGGCCGGTTCCCACAGAATGCATTTATGGGGTTAAAAACATAAGATGGGGGGGGGGGGGGGGGGGATCATAAAGTTCTTTAAAAGTTGAACTTATCTAAACCTGAGTGCCGTGTGTTTAGAAATCCTCGTCATGCAAGAAACACTGCAAAAGATCTGAGATGAGAGTCTAGCGCGTGTTTAGATTGAAAAACTTGAAAAAGTAGAGCAGTGGATGGAAAAACAAGTTCTGTGTGAACGCCCCCTAATTTGACATTTTCCTACATGATCTAGGCTGGACCTTAAGTTCATTTACAATTACTTTACATGTGAAAACAGTCCAAAAAATTTTGCTGATCTAACATGCACTGCTTTTCAATACGGCAAGATACTACCGCCATATTAAACTATGGTGGACTAATATCTAAAACCATCGTGTGCTGAGACACAAACAGTACAATCATTTAATCATTCCCGAAAAAAGTCTGTCCACATGAAGAAAACCAGACAGATTCTTTGCTCGGAGAGTCAGGATCAAACACACACTCTAGATGTCTCCTTTAGTGTTCATACACACACACAGGACCTAAAGCGCTCGGTCATATGTAGGTTATGGCACCTTTGGCGTTGGAGTCCAGAAAGACCTCGACGTAGGATGTGGGGACGTAACCCTCCTCTTCCTCGTTTCTTCTAACACGCGTCCATCCATCACCTTTGTCTTCCTCTATTACATACAAGAGCTCTCCCTCCGTTACTGCGATGGTGCCTTCATTATGACCTACAGAGAAAAGTGATGGGAAATAAAGATATACAGAGTCGTTTCAAATAAATGCTGTCTTCTATTCAACAAAGAATACATCAAAGCCCATATTTTTGCTATGAATGTTTGTTTATGCATTTATACATGACGTACCTTCAAAAGGGTAGAGGGCTTTGCAGGTGCCGATGGTCGGAAGCATTTCTTCGTCTGCGTCATCAAATTCATCTCCGGACTCCGCTAGTTCTGGTTGGACTTTACTCTGGACCTCAGAACTCTGTTCCTCTGTGTAACTGCCATCCGGACTGCTCCATCACACACACGCACACACACACGTAGAAAATAACTATAGCAACTGTTTTGAAAGTATGTGCAAATCTTTGCTTTATCACACTCGTGAGGGACCCGACCTCAAAAATATTGTAAAAGATCTTAAAACTTCATTTAAAACTAATGTATGTAGGTATGCATGTGTGTATGTGTGTTGGTGTGTGTGTCTCTCTATATATCGATGCTCTATATACATACATATATATACATACATACATACATACATACATACATACATACATACATACATACATACATACATACATACATACATACATACATACATACATACATACATACATACATACATACATACATACATACATACATACATACATACATACATACATACATACATACATACATACATACATACATACATACATACATACATACATACATACATACATACATACATACATACATACATACATACATACATAGAGAGAGAGAGAGAGAGAGAGAGAGAGAGAGAGAGAGAGAGAGAGAGAGAGAGAGAGAGAGAGAGAGAGAGAGAGAGAGAGAGAGAGAGATACACACAAACATATACATTCGGAACAACTTGAGGGCGAGTAAATGATGAGTAATCTTTCGTTGAACTATCCCTGTTCTGTACATTTTATTGTGCTACTCTCTGAATTTTAATCTCATCCACTTTTAACATCAATATTATTATTACTAAGGTAGTCCTCACAAGTTCAGGTGCACTGCGTATCTGTATGTGTGTGTGAGTGTGTACCTCTCTCTATCCTGCGCGCAGTTGTTGTTGTTGGTGGGTGGCGTGCTGTTCTGGGTCTCGTATAAGACACTTGTCCGCCGCGGAGGGTCACTCTTCACAGGCATCCTTCCTTCAACCTCCGCTAACCAGCCCTAGAGCAGACACACTCAATGCCACTCAACTGAACCTGTGCTGTTTAGAACTGCAGATGCTCATTTACACGCACCTCAAACTTCTGAGCCTCCGCCTGCAGTTTCTCAATGTTGTTGGCGATCTCTCCTAACCGAGGGTCCACGCTGTTGGGATCCCCCATCTGTGGGTTCTTTATATACACTTCCTTCATTTTAGTCAAAGCATCTCTGCCAAGGAAAAATACACATAGAAATTCACATTTGTGCAGAATAAATCCCACCCCGGCCTAGTCAAAATATTCCAATACGTATGTGTCAATAGCATGTCAATTGGAATGTCAGAATTAGGAATCAAATAAAAATCCTGCTGAAGAATCAAAAAAAATTCTTTATTCTGACTTGATCTTTTTGAGTCCTATTGAGCATTGTTTATAGTTTTTATCAAAACTCTTTTCATATTGTTTTAAGTAATGCTGTGTTAAGTAAAGAGGGTGTTATAGGGTTTTTGAATTCCCCCAAAAAATTTAATAATTAAAATTTTAATAATTAGCATTATACATGCACTTTAGTTCAAATGCGTATATGAAACATTATATAATTATACATAGAATAATGAAAAAGTAAATAAACTGCTAACTAAATAAATAAAAGTGCTGGAGATACATCTTGATATCAAAAAATACTTCTAATGCACTTATTCATTTTTGTTAATGTTAATCTCAGCATTTTCTAATACATTACCAAGATCAAACAAATCTGTTCCTATTATTTAACCGACCTGAGCTAACATGATAACAATGAACGGATGTATTTTTATTAACTAATATTAACAAAGATGAATAAATACTGCAATAAATGTATTGTTCATTGTTATGCATTAATTAACATGAACTAATGGAACCTTATTGTAAAGAGTTACCAAATAAATACTTTGTAACTCTCACAACGTTTTAAAGCCTTTATAGCTCTCTTATTCAAAGAGTCTTTAACACTGTCAATGTATCCTTGTGTTTCTGTTATTTGTGCACTTTGTCAGTATACCTCTGGTCCATCTCTTTCTGTATGTCTTTATTGATGTCGTCGATCTTCGCCTGAAGCTTCTTCCTTCTCTGCTCTGGAGGAAGATGACTAAAGTCCTCAGGATTCGAACCCTGAGAGGAGACAGAGAGGCAGACAAACAATGAGTATCTGCACCATTAAAAAACGACACTATCATGTTAGAATCTGCAAACACAGACACAAAAATATGCATATGTATAAATGGGGCGGGTCAAACCAGGCCACATCCAATCACATCAACTGACTATTAGGTATTCGTCTGTTCCTGTCATCTGGTTGGCTAGCCTCCTTTGGTAACGAGCCAATCAGCTTTCAAACCAGGTTTTTATCAAAGGCAAACCAGATGAGCTATTTAAATCTAAGATCAATGATTAACAGAACCTATTCAGTCCAATGTCAACAACAACATTGATTAAACGGTTCTCACAGAATCAACTGTTATCTTGCTCGCTCATCTTTAAAACCTGATTCTGGTTGGTCTGAGAGATGTGGTTTGCATCTGTCCTCATGTGAACTCTCTCTCGCTCTCTCTAACATCCTGTTCCTGTCTACATTAATGTATCGATCCTCTAAACACTTGAGCCGCTGTTCTTTCCACATTAGTTCTCTCTGACAGGCGGTATTTGCCATGCTGATCTAAATCATATGGTGGTGCTAAAGAGCCGTGAGTTTGAGGAAATTAAAGATTCTGCAATACTTATTCCAGCCTAAAATTGAATCTTATTTATTCACAGGGTTTCACTTATTTGAGTTTGGACTGAATAGGTGTTACAAGATGGCTGTATCTTTTCCTCTAATCCTGCCCACAGGTCAAGTCTAACTAAAAGGTCAAAGGTCACAAGGCAGGCACAGTGACCTTACCCCTTCTTCCACACCACCATACTGTCATGCAAGAAAAAACATCCAGATTTTACAAAGCATGCATTGCATTATCACTCAAAATATACAGTTCAAACCACAAGGCAAACTTGAAAGATATAGTCAAGATCTCCACAAGCACAACATACATGCTAAATTCACTGTTGTACTCACCCTCTTCAAAACAAAGACAAGTTGTTAAAATAAAAATGTTAATTATGTAACATTTGATTACCTGAAAATAAAAAATATCTAAAGAAATCTCAGAAATCAACTGAACCATATTAGAACAACTATACGGATGAAAATACACATATCTATTAACAAAACATTAAAAACAAACATTATCTATTCATTATCTGTAAATCACCATCAGTGAATATGCGATTCACAAATCAAATATAATCACGTTTTGGGCGGGGCTAAAGTAGTAAGACGCTTTGTGTTTGGTTAAGATATTATTATAAATAATTTACACAAATTATTATGTCATTATTGTTCAGCCTCATGTCATTTAAAGCATGTTTGACTTCATCAGTGATATTTTGCAACATGTGAATGCTGCTCTTTTCCATATATTGAAAGTGAAAGAGAAAGCATCTCCTCTTGTCCCAAGGAAAAAAGATAAAGTCAAACAGGTTGAGAATGACGTGAGGGTGAGCAAGTGAAGACTGAATAATTATTTGGCATGTGAACATACACTATAACATCTTAACTGATGAAAAATAATCTCTAATGCTGGGTTCAGACTACATGATATCATGCCCGATTTTGGCATGATCTGTTTGACACAGGGTGTCTTCTCATTTAGAAATCTTGATTATATGTATAAAAAACGATTGCATCATTCGCAGAGCTTCATGGGAGTGGGCGGAGCCAAAGAGCTATTTTGGAGAGTGTTGCTTTGGTGTAATTTCTGTATGGCATCATGGGTAATATAGTTTTTTACATGGAATTCCACTGTTAAACATGATTATTTAAAAAAAATAAGTTGAAATAATGCTGTCTGACGTCTTCAACAGAAGCAAATACCATAGATAAACCGGTAAAGTACGGCTGACTTTAAAGGTTTACAAGTTATCATTGAAAATCTATTTCCTTATTGAGAAAATGAATGGAGTTTTTAATTCCGGAACCCGACTGTTGCATTCTATTGATCGTTTGTTAAAGTCAGTCGCTAGTTCCGCATTCTCGATGACATCACACACATCGTTAAATGCGGCAGACGATGATTGAGTCTGACCAGTATTGCCAACTTAACGACTTTGTCGCTATATTTAGGACAAATTTTCCCAAAAGCGACTAGCGACAAATCTAGCGACTTTATCTGGAGTTATTGGCGACTTTTGGAGACTTTCTGAAGTGAAAGCACATATCGTTCTTACTCTCCTAAATGAGCAGCGAGTGCTTTGTGGACCCCGCAACCCCCCGTTGAGGACGATTGCTCTGCACCCCCCACCCCCCCCCCAAAAGGGTTGGGGACCACCATAATAATTTACGCATAACGCCACCTAGCAACATTTAGCGACTTTTTTGCCAGGCTTTAGCGACTTTCCTTTGAAAATAGTTGGCAACACTGAGTCTCACACGTTTCTTGATTTCAAAATTGAATAACCGAGACTATCGTAACAGAAAGAATATCGTGTAGTCTGAACTCGGCATGAGATGCATCCAACATGATCACACTTCAGCACATCTGGTTAGGGATCAAAATGAATCAAGTTGTTCGAAATACATAAAAAGACCAAATCAGGGAAAACTGGACAGATAAACAAACACAAGGACAAAAAAACGGGTTTCAGATCACCTCAATAAGGTTCCGCATGTGGGCATTGAGTGAGAGCTACACAGAGGGACAGTCACCACAGCAACGAGACAAAACAAAAACAGACATCAACAAAAAAGATAAATGAGACAACAACATGGTTTTGAACTTAAATACACACAGAGGTCAAATTATATACAAAAAAAGACCAAAGGTTTCGTTAAACAAAATATTGATACGGGTTGAACACAAAGGAACAAAGTGATGTTAAAGGACCGTGTGTTACTACATCAACGGACATGCTACGGTCATGCCGCTACGAAGATGCTACTGAGGTCATGCTTACCAGCTTTAGAGAGAGCTTCTCATGGGCGAAAAGAGAGAGCGATCGAGGGAAAGAACCGAGAGAAGAGAGAAAACATCAGAGGGAGCAACATCAGACCGCTGTATATGTCATACACACTCATGCAGGTGTGTTGGTGTGTTATGATGTCACCGGTGAAGCTCACTACATCACACTTGGCTGGCCGGCGGTATTTTGTGCTCCGTCATACGACAGATATCCGCTGGCAGAGCCGCGTGAAATTTAGCTGAAAGCCTCACTTTGTCACAGGAACGAGGAAGATATCACATTAGAGGAAGTGCAAGCCTTCTAAATACATTTAGTCAGTCAGGCCGTGTGTCCACTAAAACGCGAAAGTTTTTTCAAATGTTTTTGATAGGAACGCGTAAAGAAGCTCTTAACGTCTATTAATATTTTTACGGTCGCAGAGAGTTGAAAACAACTTTGGTTAAAGCTCATCAATGTCATTTTTTAGTCCAATCACAGTGGAGGGGGGGCGGGACAAATACCACACAAACCGACGAACCGCCACAACGCCACACTCGTGCAACGATGATGTGTTGACATTTTTATATTCTGGAAAAAAAAAATCAGATTCTGGTAGTGAGGGCCTAAAACTAACCGTTTTCAGGTAGAGACACTGAATAAAGTAATCAAACGATGAATAAGACTGCATAAATTAAACTGAGATGAATCCTTACTAAATTTTCTAAGCGTTATTCAGTCAAGAACAGTGAATGTGAATTTCTTTGTCTTTTGTTGTTTGTTTAACATTAAAAACACAGACAGCAGCAAGAATATTAGGCTGCTGTCACTTTAAGACATTGAATGGATCTAATAAAGTCATACTGTACACATGCGCTATCTTTCTTGACATTTACTCAAGCCATAACCCACTGTTTTTACTAGGATATTTGCCAAGACAGATCGTTTTTGACCTTTTTTTGTGAACATGTTTGATTGAATGCTAATTTCAGTGTTTGCCTGCTAACCGAGACACTGTTTCAACACTTGCCAACACTGATTTTTACTCTACACTAAAAAAAATTCAAAGAAACCGAAGCACCTCAACTATAAAAAAACCAAAGAGCACCTGGTATTTTCATCTGGCTAAATACGCTTTGGTGGACACACGACCTTAGCTAAGGACTTTCAATATATCCTAAAACCCTTTAGATATTCCAGAATGTACTAAATATTGGTTGAAAAGCAAACAGGAGATAAAGTACTTTAAATAATGCAATATTAAAACGTTTTAGCAATTTTGGACCGCAATGATGCATCAAAATTCAAAAGCATCATTTTTTATTTGTATTGTATCCAAATTAAACTAGATCCGCAATGATAATTAAAAGGATGCAATTTGGTTTTATTCCATCAGGAACTGATTGGCGTTTTGTTCTGATGCAGTGAACTTCAGCAGGTACCAATGAACCAAATATTACACAGAATGATACAGGGTCACATGAGGATGACATCATCAGTCTACAGCAATAGTCAGCCAACAAACAGAACATGACAGGGATGAGAGTACAAGAGAGAAGACAGAGGAAAGAGAAAGAGAAACAAAAATGAAAATATTCACAACAGAGAGGATTCTGGGTAATTATACCTGAATAGGGATCTCAAATCAAAACTATGTATGGAGGAAAGGTAAAGATGAGGTAAAAGGTAAAAGGCTAGTTTTGACTGTGTAATATGTGAATAAGTGGGTGAACACCTGAGATTGCTGAGAAAATACCTGCCATAGAAACACATTAAAAATAAAAAATATTTTTTTGGGGGAAAATAAATATACAATATTATAAAACAAATTACACATTAAAATGTAAAAAATAAATATTGTTAAAATCAAGTAAGACTTTGGACCTTGGAATAAAGTGTGCTGATTGCGAAAAAAAAAAAATTTAATAGCCTACTCAAATTAATCAAAGTTAATAGCCTACTCTAATTTTAATGAGGCAGTGAGAGCAGCACCTTCTGGTTTTGAGAAACCTTTCTATGAAGCTTACTAAGACTTGGGACATCTTCATATGTTAGGGTGCTCAAACTACGGAGCTACTGTCTGAAGATCTGACAAACGTATAGACGCACTGACAGGACGTACGGTTTAAACACTTCTCAAACTCATGAATGCGCCAACAGGATGTAGAATTCAATGTGTTTGTAACGGACATAGATAGCGAATACAGACGAGATTGTTTGTGTGAACGTGACGTACATACAAAGATAAACAACCAATATATCAAAGCAGCAAAATGACACCAAAAAGGGGTGAATTCTGAATGTATCTTTGGGTGTAATAAAGTGTTACGAGCACCGGAAGGGTCAAAGTTGAGGCTCGCATTCAGAAGTCGCACTCGTGACACTTCGAGAATTAACCCCTCACACACAAGCTGATTTGCTGCCAGAGCACAGGGGCGGAGCCAGGCTGTAGGGGTTGCATATGGGAGGCGGGGTAAGAAGCCAGAAGAGCCAATGAGAGAGTCTTTTGATGATGATGTAACTTTATTTAACTACACATGTATTTTAATACTGAATATCAGATATTAACCTCATTCAAGAGATATTCGAACACATTTAGATTCAGAAGAAATTCAGATTTAACTATGTTACTGAATATTATTGAACAATGTCAATTAAACAACAAAAAACACTAAATGAGGTTAAGTCTGTATTTTTACGCTATATCTTATCATTCAATAACACACACACACACACACCTCTAAATATCAGAGACATCTATTGATTTAAAATTAAAGATAATAAGCAACTCAAATAGACCCAAACCCCACTTTTAAATAAAATATAGTATAAATGATATATTAAAATATAATATAAAATAATCTAAACTGTATATACTTATACAAAAAATACCTAATTTATTTTAAAATTTTATTTTTCTAAAAAGAGATTTATGTCATAATTACTCAATTTTTTGGATAACTTTAAATATCTAGTATATCTAAATAAACCCTCACACACTCTTGCCTCCTCTCACACACTTACGACATATTGCCTGGCCTCGAAAGCATACGTAGGCCGACCGAGAGTCCTCTTCATGATTTCTTTATTATAATAGAGAGACTGGGCAGACTGCAGCAAAGAATAAACCCTAATTAAACACACACACACACACACAAATCTCTACGAACAGAGACGTGTACACTCCCCGTAACTGAGCAAACACACTTTTATACAAAAAAGCAACAACTTTTGAACACAAGGACAAACATGAATATTTACATAATTTTTGCTTCAATAAACCAGCAAACACATACAATTCAAACACACACACACACACACAGTACCTAACTGACTATCAGGCACGCACACACACAAAAAAACACACACACTCATAGACACACTGACATTATTCTTAAAGATATTTCACAGATTATTATGGTCTTACATCAAAAATAGGTATGTAACTTCAATAATAATGCTCTAATAATAAACCGTTTAAAAGTTTGGGATTATAAGATTTCTTTATTTTATTGTTTTTTGTTGAAGTCTCTTACACTCACCAAAGCTGCATTAATTTGATAAAAAAATACAGTAAAAACAGGTTATGATTTCTACCTGAATTTATTTTCAAATGTAATTTATTCCTGTGATTAAAGCTGTATTTTCAGCATCATTCCTCCAGTCTTCAGTCACATGATCCTTCACAAATCATTCTAATATGATGATTTGCTACTCAAGAAACAATTATGATTATTATCAATGCTGATTTTTTTTCAGGATTCTTTGATATATATAAATAGTTAAAAAGAACAGCATTTATTTGAAATAGAAATGTATAAGCCTATAATAAATGTCTTTACTGTCACTTTTGATCAATTGAATGCATCCTTGATTAATAAAATCAATTTCTTAAAAAAATAAAAAATCTTACAGTCCCCAAACTTTTCAACGGAAGTGCACATCAAATATGTCAACCATAAACACATACATTATTAACAAGCCAAGAGCACAAATGGAGAGAATGAATGTGTCAAAGACCTTGATATGTTTTACTAAAATGTTCCCATCTGCCCTCCATTCCTCTACTTTTAACCATCCTGTCTTTCACTGTAACCTGATTTATGCCACTAGCTCTAATGCCAGTGAAGGTAAAATCTTGAGCATAAACAGGCACTTCCTGTTTGATGGATAAACAGCCAAAAATAGAAAATGATAAATCTGTTCCCAGACCATCGATCCCTGTGAGCTGAATGGAGAACAGTATCTGTGTTCGGTGCGGTGTGAAAAGATAAAAACAGGCACATGGGAAACTGGGATTTGCTGCGTTATCTGTTGTTCTGCCTCTGTTATCTAAGAGAGTCATTGAAAAGTCAGAATCTCTGCTCGCACACACGGAAACATGCGAACGGCCTTCCTGGGAGGAAGGTGAATCTGGTCCGATTTGACTTTTCAGAAGTCACGTGTCAGTGTCAGTGTGTGTGTGTGTGTGTAAGTACAAGACATTGTTTCTGAATGTTTGTGTACATGTGAGCGCATTACTCAGGAAAACCCTTTATGTTTGAGCACCCGTTTTTATTTAATCTGTCACTGCAGGGTTCAGATTCGAGACCTCCTGACTGGAGCCCTGCGTGATGAGAGCTCAATTGTGTTTGTGCGTATCTGAAAACATGAGACGGTGAAACCATGATAAACGCAAACAACGAAACATAAAAGAGAGAGAGAGAGAGAGAGAGAGGCAGAGAGGATTTCATTGGCTGCGTGAGGTGGAGGAAAAAGGAGCAGAAGGATATAAACAATTCCACTGCTGCTTCTAGAAAAAGTCACTGGATGACATCATCCCCTCCATAACCTGAGTCACACTATGACATCATTGCTTTGGAATCTAATGCTGCCTTCTTGATGTGCAGTCAAATTCTGACAGGAGAAACATTTTTCATTTCATTTTTCATTCTCACATTTCCAATTAGACTTTTTAACATTAGTGTAACAATAGTGTCATTTAATAATTTAGTTTACTATAATTTACTAGAATACATATTAATATACAAAAGATCAATATATTAATATAATACAGTTCAGGGTTGAAATGCTTGCTGTTTTATTGTAAAGTGAACTATAAAGTAAATTCAAATTATAAAATCATTTAAAGTAAATAAAATCTCATTCAAAATGTTAATACTAACACTAAAATGACGATTAAAGAAACGTAATATAACCATTGGTTTCTATCCAAATTACAATAATCACTAAATAAATAGATCTCAATCTTGTTTTTAAATCCTAATTATCATCGTAGTGCACATTTTTATCCTAATAAAATCCTTAAATCATCCCAAGGCACAGAAAAGAGTAAACTCACTCAAATACAATCATTCAGTCATGACCTAAAGGCAGCATTAGTCACATTATGACATCAATCGCTTGTTTTAGATTTAGATTATGATGTAAGAAAAAGCATAAAACGATCATTCGGCTCCTTTTTTTCTTTATGCAAACGCACACAGACATGACAGCACAGGCGATGTCACACTTACATGAACACACAGATGTGGAAGACGTGGAACGCCAGCATGCACGGATACTTACCCCTCGCCGGAGGCTCCTGAGGCAGTGCATTTTGGGCTTGGAGGTCATGAGGTCGTTGAATCGATGGGACAGGGGCTCCTTGGACTGTTTGGGGGTCTGGGGAGTGGGGCAGGGATCAGGGGTCACAGCAGAAGGTGAGGGAGGGTCAGGGGGGGGCTGGCGAGGTACGGGGGATGTTAACAGGGACATAAGCTACCAGTAACACACGTGCCACAGAGCAGCGACCAGTGAGTGAGAGAGATTTACAGAGAGAGAGAGAGAGAGAGAGGGTGGGGACGAAATCGATCCAGAAAGAGGTAAACAAAAAAGGAGGGGGAACACAAAACAAGAGAAATAAGGACCCAAAAATGTTACAGAACTAAAGCAACGAATTAATCCATTAATCAATTAATAGAACAAAAAATAAAACAGAACGTAAAACAAATGCCAACTGAAAGAAACACGCTGCAGCTGTGGTTTTATTAACCCTGTGAGCGAGAGTTAGTGCGTTAAACTTTGATATATCAGGGGTCACATGCAGGGGTCAAATCACTGCAGAACCATTTAAAGGGACAGTTCACCCAAAAACTAACAATCTGACATCATGTCAAGGACTTTCCTTCTTCCCTGGAACACAAAAGTGGATGTTAATGCTGCTTTTTGAGTATAATGAAAGTGGATGGGGACTAAAAATAAATGGCAAAAATCTCCATGAAAGTTGTACATATGACTATTTCCCAAGTCTTCTGAAGCCATACAACAGATTTATGTGGAAAAAAATACTTGTGCCTTTTTTCCAATTCAATTTAAAGTACTTTATACTTACTTTAAAGTACAGTATTTTAAAAGCATTATACACAAAATAATTAATAACAAGGAAAGAATTGTAATATATGTGATTTCTGAGGGTGTGAAACTGATCATTTTGCTGCAATTGATATCTGCATTTGATTCGGGTTAGAGAGTCTGGTAAAAAATGTCCACCTTTTTGGCGTTTAACAGCCATTTTCACTGTATTGAAAAGCAGTGTGAATATTTCTGACATTTCCTCTTTTTGTGTTCCATGGAAGAAAGTAAGTCAATGAGGGGAAATAAATGATGACAGCATTATCATTTTCGGCTGAACTGTTTTAACCCTTTAACAAACGTTGCATGCACATCTCACACACACACACACACTGCTCTAAAGTACAAAACACTGATTTCAGGTCAACCATTTGTACTTTCTCTCTCTCTTTCTTATTCAAGCTCCCTAAAGCATAAAAGAGAAGTTAATGAAGGTGCTTTCTGGGAGATCTCACATTAAAGACTCAGTTCCCGACAGACTAGAAAACCTAAATCTGTCTTTTAAGGCCGTCACACACCAAGCTGAAATCAAAGAACTAGTATTGACGAAAGCCGACTGTGTTGTCGCCTCTTGTCGGTTGTGTCTGAGCCAAAAAACTGCAATTAAACACCAAAAGTACTGTGCGTTCTGCGCATGCGTGTCAGGAAATAACTGTCTATCACAAAAACGGAAAACAAAACTAAGACTGCAGATATACAAACCGCAAACAATTCTGAATACTAATCATGATGATAGTGATAGTCATGAAAATAGTCAGGCATTAGAATTCCCGGTAAGATGAAATCCTTCTTTCTGTGGACCTCTTTGCTCGCTTTCATCACTTTACCTCTAATTCTCATGCACTGACTCACTCGCTAAACTGAACAACCAATCAGAGCGATCTCTTTCACCGACGTGTGAAACACTGCAAAAACTAGCCGACAGACGCTCACCGAAGCTTCGACCACTGGCTTGGTGTGTGACAGCCTTTATGCATGAGGAACAATCCAGATCAATCTAAATCTACACAACACTATCAGGAGTAATGACGACAAAAATAACGTATACAGTAATGCACTTACAATGGAAGTCCATGCAGAAATGGGTTGCATAACCAGTAGTTCCAGTGCTAAAAAGTCAACTTTACAACTCAAATAACACACTTTGTAAAAAAATAATAATGCAGTCGCTCAAACATAAATATAAGCTTCATGCATTTCGCTTGTAAGCCCTTCAGAATGTCTTGCTCTGTTTCAGTAGTATTTATATACTTTTATAGTATTAATTAATATAAGTTTTAATTGTAATATAAGTTGCAATATAAATTACATATAAGTTGTAATTAATTGTAATAAGCATTTGTTTCAATATTTTCCATTTTCATTATAAATTTAGTTTAACATTTGCATTTACCTGCAGTCTGAATGTAACATTAGTAATGAGTTTTTGTCCTTTTTCTTAGTTTTTGTTGTTGCTGTTGTTTTTTTAAATACAGCTATTTAAGCATTCATTTACTTTTATTATATTTTACTTGTAGTCATTTTAGTACTTACTTCATTTCCAAATCAGTAGCTGAAACGGTTAAGTCTAATATTTCGATTTTCTTTTATTTCAGCTCTATTTCAAGATGATTTTTAATAGTTTTAGTTAAGAATAACACTGGCCCATACGCTTCCTTTGTAAGTGCATTATTTCTGCTTGTATTTTGCACACGAGCTGACTTCCTGTGGCAATCGACAGCATTTCAACAGATGCTGCTGACAGAACTTCACTTGTACTGAACCCTGAAGATTCCTGAAATCTTTACCAACATACATTAACACGAGAAAGATTTCAACATCTAACACTCTTCAACCATCTAATTTTGTCACATCATCTGCTTTCATTTATGTATTCATGCATAAACACCAATAACCTGATACAGTTTTGCATGTGATGTTTGTGCGTTTAGCTAAATGACCCTCAATGTAGTTTCTAAAGTCTCCTAGTACTTGTTTTGTGTTATTTCTGACCACAAACAGACACTCCACACACACAAAACACACACAGAACAGACGTGAACAAAGATAGGCTATGATTAGAACAGCGCTCTTCATACTACCCGTACTATTTATGAATACCATGTGCAATATGTAAATCTAGTACTCGGATGGCCAACTTCATTTGCCAAGATGTGCAGCAAAACACACTACATGGAGAACGATATCCCATAATGCAATGCGCTAAAGTTCCATTTTCAGTGTGAATTAAAAGAACTGTAAGTGAAACCAAACGCAATATCTTGGACAAAGCTAAAAATGTAAAATAACCATGTTTATTTCCAATATAAAAAATGGGCGCCATTGCCAAATGAAACATGACGTGATGAGATAATCTGATAACAATGTATAGTTTGCATAATATTTCATATAAATGCATAAATAAATATATAGCTGCATTTATTTGATCAAATAAATGCAGCTTTGATGACAAAAATAGACTTTTGAACCGTAGTGTTTTTATTAATAAATGTATGTATGTGTGTATATATATATATATACTTAGTGCATATATACATATATATATACTTAGTGCATATATACATATAATATTTTAAACTGTGAAATATTATTACAACTTAAATAACTGTTATAATAAAAAGTAATTTATTCCTGTAAAAACAAATAAAAAAAATCCTACGCACACTAAACATTTAAACGGTTGTAAAATATAGTATATGAAATGCGTAATACAGTAGTTTTCCATTCTTCTCATAGCCAAACAGACACCTCATAAAATATGTATCACAGTGTTAATGCTCACATCCTGGTCCTGCGAGGTTAGGCGGGGTTTGGACTGAGCATGCTCAGTAAGAGTGAAACCTTTGACGCAAATGTCAAAGGTCACAAGAAGAAAACGAGGAGAAGGAAGAAGAATGTGGTTACCATGAGAACAACCATGATGAGTGGGCAAAGAAGGAAATTACTTTCGGTTTTTGAAAAGACAATACAGGAAAAAGGGTTTAGGGTTACAATTTTTTGCAATGTCAAAGGTCAAAGGTGAGGCCTCTCTGGCCGGAGCATTAGTACGTTATCGGTGGAGCGTCAGGATGAATGTGGAACGCTTGCATTTTCGTGCAGGGAAGGGAAAGGAGAGGAGAACGATGGTGGCAAACGAATAACAGCATCTACAAGTACAACAATAAAACTACACAAAGACAAACAAGCTACACAAATGAAAATAACCAGCAAACTAAAATCAAAACTCACATAGACATGTTCTTTCTTATGAGCTTTCAGATCAGTCTGTCTCTAGTTTTACGGTTTTCGGTCAAATCGAAGTAACTGCGAGTGAATGCAGCAACTGTGTGTGTGTGTGTTACCTTGTTTTTCTTAATGAAAGGCCATAGAGTTTTGCTCTTGCCCTTGCCGGAACGCTCGGATTTGGTGTCCGAGCGGGAGTTGTTGAGGCTGGTCTCGGACACCGTCCTCTTCATCGCCTGACCGTAGTCTTCAAACTCCACATCGCCAGGAGGCTCGAACCCAGACTTATACGACTCTATGACCTGAGAGGAGTCCTGCCGGAGAAAGAGAAAGTCTCTGATTGGGGGCTTCACATTGATTTCTATTGCTATGAAAGTAAGCTCATTAGTATTACAATAAAATAGTGTAATTGCATATGATCTCCACTAGAGACCACATTGGTTTAACAGCGGGAGGTTACCGGGGGTGACGAGTGATTCACGAGTATTATGCTGGGAGCAGCATGAGTTATGTGTGTTCAATAATAATAAATATGAGGTTCTGAGTCTATCCAATACACAACACAGGAAGAAACACTACACTTCCGTATTGTGTTTGCATTATCTACGTTATCCCTCCCTCCTCCTCCAAAATTAAATGTTAGCTACATTACCTTTCGAAGGCTTGGGGTCTTTAAGATTTTTAATTATATTATATAAAACAAACTTTCTATGCATCAAAATACAGTAGTACCTCAAGATACGAAAGGCTCAACTTACGAAAAATCCAAGTTACGAAAGCAAAGACGAACATTTTTACTGCTCTACATACGAAAAGTTTTCAAGATACGAAAGGTTTCTGAAAGTCAGAGATTCGCCCCATAACAATTTTGAAACTCGCGCCGCACGCTGCCATCTTAGTTATAGTAGACTCGCCACCATCCTCCTGCTCTCCCATTGGTTCCTGATGCTAGCCAAGCCATGAGATCCTTCTCTCTTATTGGACAGCATCCCTCCCATCATGCATCTTCTATACGTACGTGCTGGCGTGCTTTAGCTCAGCCACTCCGCACCCGAAACTTTAAATTTTTTATGTGTTTTCGTAAAGTTAAGTGTACGTACGTACGTTATCTACCGTTTGTCCTCCTCCTCCTCTGCCGCCACTTTCAGAGATAGCCTCACTCGAAAGGTAAGCTTCGACATTTTACGTTATTTAATTGTTTATAGGTCAATTTAGCTTTATTATGAAATTTAATGGGGTGTTTTTGGAGGGCTTGGAACGGATTAGCCATTTTACATGTAAAATGTGTTCCAAGATACGAAAAACTCATTATACGAAGGCCGCCTCGGAACGGATTAATTTCGTATCTCGAGGAGCCACTGTAATTATAATAATTAGAGATATTTCTTGAGCAAGAAATTCTCATGTTATTTGTGAAGGATCATGTGACACTGAAAGACTGGAAAAATTCAGCTTTGATCACAGGAATAAATTACATTTGAACACGGTACAATAGAAAACAGTTATCGAATTGTAATAATATTTCAGATTTGACTGTATTTTATCAAATAAATGCAGCCTTGGTGAACTTCTTTCAAAAACAAAACAAAAATCTCACAGAGCCCAAACTTTTGAACGGTATGACTTTATGCCATATTTTCTGCTTTTCCTCTTCTATTAAAAGCAGCACTAGCAAGAGGTTTCAGACAGAAGGAGGCGCTAGACCCGTCATGAATGAGGCTACTAACATTCGTAGGTTCAATGGACTCGGCCGCTTGTGTCATTCCATCCAGGCATTTCCCGATGATGGGCAGAATCTGTCGGTCGACCTCGGCAAACGTTTTTAGCGACTCGCCCATTCGCTCTATCCTCTTCTCCTCCATCGCCTGGATCTTCTGCTCACAACACACACATACAGAGGTACAGAGTTACAGTGTGTATTTCTGATTAGAGAGCTGCAAAATCAGGAATTGCACCATCCAAATTGCATGCAGCATTTGTACTCAGTTTCCTCGTTTGCATAATTCAGTGAATTCAACACCAATGCAGTCAATGCATGCAAATAAACAACAATATAGAGCTGTAATTCATGCTCAGTGGATGTTTCTATGTGTGTGTGTGTGTGTGTGCGCGCGCACCTGGAAAATATTAGGGATGATGGTGTAATAATGTTCGTTCTGTTCCTGGTTAAACTTCTGCAGGTATGAGGAATATTCATTCTTGCTGTCAGAAGCCATCTGGTGTCTCATCTGAGCCTGCTGCCGTGCCTGAGAGAGAGAGAGAGAGAGAGAGAGAGAGAGAGAGAGAGAGAGAGAGAGAGAGAGAGAGAGAGAGGGAGCGGGAAGGAGAGAGAGAAAGAGAGAGAGAGAGAGAGAGAAAGGGGTGGGAGAGAGAGAGAGAGAGAGAGGGAGCGGGAGGGAGAGAGAGAAAGAGAGAGAGAAAGGGGAGGGAGAGAGAGAGTAAGAGAGAGGGAGAGGGTGAGAGAGAGAGAGAGATAGAGAGAGAGGAAGAGGGTGAGGGGGGAGAGAGAGAGAGAGATAGAGAGAGAGGAAGAGGGTGAGGGGGGAGAGAGAGAGAGAGATAAATAGTATTGATTATGCATATGCAATATTAGTATTACACTTACACTTATAAGGTGCGTCCTAATTTGTGTGCTTATGAACTATTCTATGCTGTTTTGTAGTAGTGTGAATAGTGTTCAAACTGAACATTCCAAATAGAGAAAGTACATTTAGTGTAGAATGTTGGACACTTCATGCACTCAACTGTCGCAGCTTTAACTGGGTAGCAGAAGGGGAGGGGCTTCAGCCTGTGATGTTGATGATATTTGGTACACAACTATACCCTCCGAAAAAGATGATTTGACAAATCTTTACGATTTCTTATGTCGTTTTGACAAAACATTAGCTTTCATATGGCTTTCCTGTAGCACAAATAGTAGTGTAGCACTTGCAACACCAAGGTCATGGGTTCGATTCCCAAGGATAGCAAGAACTGATTAGAATCCAAGAACTTGAAGACAATGTAAGTCGCTTTGGATAAAAGCATCAGCCAAATGCAAAAATGTAAACTACTCCATTCATAGGGCTTTCTCAAGGCATAACCAATCAGAACACATCTGGGGCCGAACAACTTAACCGAGTTTTGACATAAATGGGCTCTAAGTTACAACTTACGCACTATTCAATATTTTTGCGTTGCACCATAAAACTTAGTTGAAGCGTAACCGTAGTTATCAAGTAAATATATAGTATCAATAAGCTCTTGTTTCACCTGGTAGACTTCAATTCTTTAGACATATATGACAATGAGAGAACATTACGTGAAAAGATTACTTTGTTAGCGGCTCTTCAACACGAACCCGTCCTAAACAGCGCCGCTGTGTGCATCTGTCCCATCGCTCTGTGTTGCGCATGTCAAATAAAACGTCATAATCAATAAATGTCATTGGGGTTTTTTTTGTATCAGTATTTATTAATTGATCCTAATTAGTTTCAAATACAGTTTTTGAATGTTATTTACATATAACACGTATTATGTTATTCATGATTAAGTAGTATGTGATTAATTTTAAACATATTTTAGTAACGTGAGGCAAAAGTAGTTAGAATGAAGGAAAAACTGAAAATCAGGGCATGTCAGCAGCATCTGCTCACGTACTTGAAGGTTGCTATTGGATCACTGAGGGTAAAGTTCATATGTGACTATGCATTACTTTACGGAGAACTTGCAACCTACTAGCTATCAGTAAATACAGAATTAGTTACAAACTAGCTAGAAGTTACTAAAGCCTCTAGTGTGGACTTTACGTACCAATTTAAGAATGAACTAATGAACGGCTGGTGCAACCCTTCCTTTATGTTTAATATTCAGATATGCGCCATGCGATTTTTGACCAATGAGAATTCACGGTGGGCGGGGCTAACCAGTGTGATGATGCAGAAATCAACAACACCAGCACAGAATTTTGTTCCGATTCTCAATAACTTCCCCTGAACTCACACACATATGCACATACAAACCTCAAAACACAGATTAAAATTATTCCTCACTTTCACACGACTCCCCGATCATCTTAAGCCTCATTCACTTATAGATGTATTTATGTGTAGAAAGGCATCGATACGAGTGAAAAGCTCAAATAAAAACCCCACTGCTCAAGAGCTCTTGTGTGTTGAAACAGAAAAAGAAACTAACCCTAAGCAATTTATCTGCTGAAAACAAATGCATCTCTAAATCACACAAAATGCATTTGAATGCACATCAGTTAAGTGAGAGAACGATACAGAGAAAGCAGTGTCATGTTAACCACATCCTGATCCAATTCTAGGAAATCACACTGGTTACGCTGAGGTTCTGCGTTGCCATGGAAACACTCAACTCCACCGCCAGCTCAGTGCATGAGCAGAAAATATCCCCTAAAATCACCTTTGCTCGCTCTCTCTCTCTGGACATTTACTCAAATAAATCAGATGCATTGTATATTTCAATTTGTTTTCTTAAATATAAGAGTATTCAAATGTAAAAATATTGCATTCAAATATTTACAATATAACATGTTCAAATATTTAAAACAACAAACGAATAACATTTTAAAACAACATCCAAACATTTATATAAAATATTAGATTACAGTTACAATATATATTAAATATAAAATTAGACATTTAAATATTCTTATACCTCATATTAAATATTTCAATACTTTCATTTAGATATTTTTTCTTTTTTTCTTTTTCATTTAAATATTTCAATACTTTTTTTATAATTTAATTTAAATATTTCAATGCACAAGGAGTCATATCACAGTTAATATTAATTTAAATAACATATTTAAATAAATAAAGAGTTATTCATATTAATTATATTACAAATATAAAAAATATGTAAAAAATATTATATTAATATATGAAATTACATTATTTAATTAAAAATATATATATTTTGTAAAACTTGTGTGGACAAACTACAGGACAACCAGATATCAATGATTCCTAAACACACACACACAATCATCTAAACGGTAATATGGTGAGCTGACATTTATAAATGGGCCAGCAGAACACGAAGCTTTGAGATTTACATGTTTAAATATTCATGCCTGGAGCGATGTGATTGACGGGGAGCAGCGCAGACAAACTTTAAACCAAGCCTGTGATTGGGTGGCCGTTCAGCAGGTGTGTTGTGTGGGCGTGGCCATGGCTGGACAGGAAGCAACAGTGTCCCGACACACAGACACACACACACAGACCTGCCACGGTGCACCTACCTTAAGATAACATCGCTTTAAGGCATGATATAAAGAAAACACACACATACACATTAGTTAGCTTAGACTACTAATGAGTTAGTAGTTAAATCTACACCGTAAAACGACAGCGATATATCCAATGTAAACCATTCGACAGCACATCAAAGTCAAACAAGATACATCAAAACCCCACGACCCTTGAACACACAAACATACTGGCTGCATACAAGCACAACACTGCATTTCAACTGTAACTATCTATCATACAGTTCATTTCAAAACCTCATCATGTTGCATGTTTAATTCAGTAAATGATGTCTAAATATGATTTAGGAAGTGGCTTTTGGCAGTGTGAACTAAAAAAAGTCTATAAATGAGTCACGAAAGAGATAAAAATTGTGGTTGATATCTCGTCTGGTTTATGAGTCTTAGTGTAGATGGAAGATGAAGTTAAGGCGCATTGCATTGTGGGATGCAGTACTTTGGTTATAAACTAAAGCTTATCCAGGTATTCCAATTCAAATACCGTACACAGTAAATTGAAGAAAAGGCACGAGTATTATGGTAATATGCTCTGCAGAATACAGCCGCTCACTGATTGGCCCAATACAGCTGTTTTACATTTACTGACACTGAAACATCTGGACCTATTATGCCCTTTAACAAAGTCTTGATTTTGTTTTTGAGGTCGGCTAGAATAGGTTTTCATGCTTGAATGTTCAAAAAACACCTTATTTTTTTTTACGTCTTACAGTGTTGCAGCTCGTCTCTTTCCAGTCGGACAGTAACGCTCAGTTTAGTTCCTGCCTCTATGAAGCCCCGCCTTCTCAAAAGCACAGTGTGCTCTGATTGGTCGGCTGGATGCGTGTGAAGTGACCATCAACACAACTCAAACAGACCTCAGCGGGCGGGAATTATTTAAATAGGAATATTGTGACTGTTTGTTCCCATAAAACAACTCAAGGCGTTTCAGGAAGTTCAGTAATATAGAGAATAACTCCTTTTGGAGTGACTTTGTGCTTTGTTTTTTTTTTCATGCTCAAAAAGCAACATTGCAGACTAGTGAAAGTTGAAAATGTAAAAAAGTAAGCATAATAGATCCTCTTTCACAGATGAGGTCTGCAAGTTTGACTTTGATTTGCATATGACTATTCACTCATGCTACCTAAAACATCTGGACTTTCTCAGTCTCTGAACGTTAAATGACAATAACACTCTAGATTCTGGAAGCAGGTGCTCTTTTCCACAGCTGAATACTGTGGAATGTCTCTTTGTTCTACACAGGCTATCACACACATCTGCTGAGCACACGCTCTGGAACAAAGACAGATCAAAAATGAGTCAGGCTCTTCGAAAGCGTAGGCGATGATGCCTGTCCTGTGAGACTATACAGTCCCCCACACTCACACACACACACACACACACGGTCAAGTTTCCACACAGCGCCACGGCAGCAGTGTTAGACAGTGAGGGATGTGTTAAAATGAAGTGAAAGGAAAAACAGACACATTTTAATTACTGGAGATGCAGCACTTTTTCATTTAAAGCAAACTAAAACTAAATAATACAAAGTGAAGTAATGACAGCAATGAAAAACAAACAAAAAAGCGATGGATGGATGAATGGATGGATAGATGGATGGAAAGATTCAAATTAAAAGAATTAAAAGTATCGGATGGATGGATGATTCCAGAATTCATGGAAATAATGACATCACTGGTTGGAGGATTTCTTTTGAGAATTTTGTGTTGTGTAGATTTTCACTTGGAATTTGGGTGTGATAATGTTTTAACACTACATAATTATATTTCATCAGGTCTGCAAACCCACACACACACACACACACACAGGGCCGGTCTTACCTTCTCCACGTCTGCTTTTGTCACATTGATATCTGCGTCCATCTTCTCAAAGTACTGCTGGGCTCGATCTGCTTCTTTACAATCCCGCTCAAACTTTCGCTTACACTGCGCACACACACACACACACACACACACGTAAACAATGACATAGAACATTAAAACATGCATAGGTCTAGATGAATGCACTTACAGATGTTCTGATGCAGAACATTCACACATTTTAATTAGCAAGACACAGATGTGTGAAGTTCTGCCATACAATAAATGATCATCCAGTATCACATTGTTTATCCTTCATCTCTCTCTTGCACTCATTTATTTAAAGGGACAATCAACATTTGTGTCCACATTGAATCACCCGATCACGCAAACACACACAATGAGATCATTCTTAAACACTGACACACACAGGCAGTGCTCTCTTCTCTCACACACTCACACACACACTGAATCACCAAACACAGCCAGAACTCTGCAAACGACGACACAATCCATCTCAAAAGCCACACACTCTGCAGACAGTGGGCGTACAGAGGAATGTCGTGATATATCCTGTCTGGTTCAGTGTGTGTTTCAGAGAGATTAGAGACACACACACACACACACACACACGGTACTCTAGTGGACAGACACCCAAGTTGAGATCACTTCACTAGCAAAAAGTTACAATTGGTTTTTTTTGGGGGACATTTAATAGAGTAATGCCATGGTATACACTTAAAAAATACAATATTAATAATATAGTATAATATTATAATATAGCTTATTAATTAATTATATTGCAGTAATTTAATTTGCATTTAGATGTTGTATTGAATCATATAAAAATTCAAAACTTACAATACAATATTAATATTTTTATTTTTAAATGAATTATTCAGTTCAGTAAATTCAATTCAGTAAAAATAGATAATATAATAACATTATAATATTTTAATTATACAATTATTTTATTTAATACCTTACTACAAAATCTATTTTAAAAATGTGGATTAAATAAGGCAAAATAAAAGCATTTCCACTAGGGCTACCAGGCTTTGAGACCATTATATATATAAGTGCCATGGTATTAACATTATTTATTTATTTATAGATTATTGATTTTGATTGAACTCACCGACTCCAGCTGTTTCCAACTGGCTTCGACCTGTTGCTGTGCCTTCCGTCCATCATGGAAATGCTATGAGAGAGAAAGATATAGCAAAATGCATCACTTGTTCATCATGATTTATCAAGAGTTTAAACAGCAAATACAATAACTAATGCACAGAAATTCAGTTCTTTCATTCCTCAGGAGACAGTTCTGAATTATTATGATTAATTTCTGTATTAATTTTGTCCCAGATGTTTCCCATAATATACCTGAGGAAAAATAAATATTATATGAGTCAATAGTTGACGTACAGAAAGAGTGTCATCAGATGAAATGAAGCCAAGTTTAAACTTACATTTTTTTGGCCAAATAAATCATTTGCTAAAAATGACAAGCACATAAAACAAAATGAAAATAATAAAATCTCATTAAGATTAAATAAATAAGGTGAGATGAATGTGGATAGCAGCTCAGATCAGTTTAAGAATTTGATGAGAAATGTTTGAGACACTGTTGAAAAATTATTAAATAAAATCTCAGAAGCAGGAGACTCGATCACAAAATCACCAACTGCTCTCCATTTCATCTTATTACTAATAACGAATGAAAATAAGAATAATTGACAAATGCGATTAAGCGTGTGTGTGTGTTTGCATGTGTGTGAGCAGCCAGAAAGGCATATTGCCATGTTCTGTGTGTATCCTGTGCGTCGTCACACTCGAGGCCGTCTGTGCGCTTCTCTCAGCGGCTCCTCTCGGCCGCGGCACTCCAGGGAAAGTGTTCGCTTGGCCAACACTCAACTATCTCTCGCACAAAGAGCTCAGTGTGCCACACAGATAAAGACCTGCTTCTCATGCAGGTCTGAGATCAGCCGAACACACCCCGTGTGAGCCAACAATCATCAGTTTAAGAGACGGCGTAAAGAAAACTGATTTATATAGTCATGCAATGCAACAGAAAAAATCATGTTTGGCATCCAGAGATGTGAAGAGTACCAGCAAAAATTACTTACAAATTACAAGCCATCAATTCTGTCACTGTAGGTTTCCTGCAGCTCAAACAGTAGAGAGTGTGGCGCTTGCAACGCCAAGGTCAAGGGTTCGATTCCCAGGGAAAGCGAGAACTGATTAGAATGTCAATGTGATTCTTGAATGCAATGCAAGTCGCTTTGGATAAAAGCGTCTGCCAAATGCAAAAAGGTAAATGTAATGTAAAAATCAATTCCGATACCACTAGAGTAAAAGTCTAATCTAAGAGTATCAGATTTTACCAGCACTATTTTTGCACTAGTCTTCAACACCTAAAGCCCCGTCCGACAAAGCGGCGGGAGTCATGTGACAAAAATGCAGAAAATTTAACTTTAAGCAAATGAGCAGCAAACGTCACTACATTCATATATTGATTGTGTTTCTGCTGCAGTTCCTATTACAGTTTCCCCTTTCATTATGTTGATTATTAAGGACAAGAAAATGTATATTTGGTAACTTTTGACAGCATGAGTTTTGAGATTGAACGATTGTTATTCTGCTTAATGACCGAGCAATACTGTAGTTTAAAACACTCTCCAACACCTGAATGCTACCTTGAATTATTTTAAATATAACTCCTAGTCAAACTAGAAAGAGATCTTTGTTTTGCATATCATTTGTGATTGCATTTTCTAAAGATATGGCCAGAGTTCAGTCTACCAGTAGCATTAGAGTGACAGCGCAGGACAGAGACTAGCGACATGCAGCAACAAAGTCGCTGGCGGTGAGAATGGGGATGAGGGTCATTTAACCAACATCCTTTTCAACTACAATGTAAAAAAAAGTATGTGTTTTGGCCGTTCATTTACCCAACAGTGGTGTTCTGTGGGACTGAAAGTTTTTCAAAACGATACCGTTATCGTCTATAAAAGGGCGAATTTGTGAAAACTGTGAAATTATATTACATATACATTATGCTTTTATCCAAAGAGACTCGCATTGCATTCAAGATACACATTGCCCTTCTGATCAGTTCTTGCTTGCCCAAGGAATCGAACCCATGACCTTGGCGTTGCAAGCGCCACACTATACTGTGAGTTACTGGGAAGCATATGTGACATCATGTACAGTCTATAGGTGCATATCTTTTCTTCACAAAATGACATCGTCAACTACTGGCCTGGCATGAACATAATGCAATCGGTTTCAAGGATTCGTGAAATAAGAAATGGTGGATTGTTCGGGGAGAGCAATCATTTATTTTCTTTAAAAAAAAAAAAACTAAACACCTCAATATTGGAAGATACAACAGCTTCTTAAAAGTCAAAAAGGAGGTGCTCAAAAAGGGCAGAAAAAAACCAATATCCTTCAAAAGTTCTCTTTAATATAAAATATAAACAATTTAAAAATGTTACTATAAATATTCCTAATTTATCACTTGTTAATAAATTTAACATGACATCATATTATAGTCATATTTTTATCTTTTTTTACTACAAAAGCGAACAGTCCTTAGTAGTTCCTGTAATATCAATGCGTTTGTTTTAATGACTTCTAGCAGAGTCTAATCTTGTTTGTAAAGCACAAGGACACCTGCACTGAATATCAGACGCTCAGATCGCTCGGACTGACACAGATTACACGCAATATCCTGTTTACCAAACAGAGCCAAGAAAATCAGCAGACACACGCCACTGTCCTTTACCACTGGATTATGGGATATTTTGATTTAATATTTAATGTATTTGAACAGCACAGTGTATACGGTTTCTATAACAAATGTTAAGTACTTTCCAGGTTGTTAAATGTTAAATGAGTCAACTGCCAATCATGTGGAGTCTGACGTCTGACTTTCAAAACACTGATCTGTTTTTTGGGTGAACATTTAGAATATTCCTCTGACTTGCATATAAATGTATTAATTAAATTGCATTTTTGGCAGTTTAATATATGCTTAAAGGTATATGTATGTGTTTATTTCTCTATATCTACTTATATTTTAAATATTTATATTTAAAAAATATATATATATATTCAGTGTATGTGTATGTGTTTGTGTGTTTTAGATAAGTATGACAATGACCAATGACATATTTAATTATAAATATGAGTATTTTATATTTAATGCATATATGCATTTTATTTAGAAAACTCCTGAAACAAATGCATGCAAAGACTTGAGGAAGATGTTTGGATCGGTGTATCGTGAGCTGCTGTTTCTCTGTGAGGACTGAATCAGAATCAGTGAGACGTTCAGACCGGACAGAAAGACTGACAGTGGGAAAACAAGTGAATGAATGAAAGAGTCTGAATGTGATCAGTATTCATCGCTGAGAATCTGGCTGAATAAGGAATGCAGGCATGCAGCGTGTGAATAAAACCCTATAGAACGAAAAGCACACAGTCAGTCAACACTGAAGGAGTCCAGTTGTGTCTAGCATAGTGATCAAGACTCACAAACACACAAGGTATCCTTCTCATTTGACTATTTCTTAACATTTCATACTGTGCTTGACCTGTATTGACCAACGTGACGATTCACACACACAAAATGTGACTGCAAACACTTCAACAATCATCTATTTCATCTGGATGAACTTACAAGCTGAAATCTAAACTGGAATCAGTCTTTACCATTTCATCCAATCAATGCATGTCAAGCTTTTTCTAAAGAGGAAGTTAACAAGAGCATGAAGCTTCACTGTTAGTAGAAAAAAGAAAATAAATAACAGAGAGAGAGATATGACCTGACGAGCAGATGAAAGAGACGAGACCGAACAATACCGTGCAGCTTCAGAGAAGATCTGAATCATTTATGCTCATACATACAGAAGACAGAGGCACACTTGTTTCTCATGCATCAAAAAACACTAACATATAATTATGTTATTAAAATCATTATGTTAGAGAAAGATTTGAGAGCACTGGCTAAATTTCAGCTAAACTGGCTAAACTTCCTGTATCAATATCAGATAAAACCACTCATAAACGACATGAAAAATCAAAACAAATCTAACTTTAGTCGGTCGCTTTGTGATCAGACGTCCTCTCCTGTCTAAGTATGCGCTTCCGGCCTGCATACGAATTTATGCTGTTATTTAAAGTCTGATTATGCAAACCCAGTCTGGCCTTTATCATAGAATGAAGTGATTTTGTTTCTGTTCTTCTCTCGTTTCATCTGGACCAGCCTCTCAGGATTCTGGATTCATCACATCCCAGAATAATAAGCAGAACTACTGCGCACTGCCTACAGATGGAGCATGTCTCAAATACACATGGTTATTGGCCCAGTGAGCGTAAAGCTTCTTCAACAATGGGTTTAATAGAGATTTACAGTACCAGACCATATGCTGTCTGGATTAAAAGCATGGAAAAAACTGAGCAAGACTGAGCAATAATTAATTCTCCATTGCAAAATGAATAAATGACTAAAACTATAAGTTTATACGTATATATCTGAATGCACAAATGCATCCAAAAATGGCACTTATGTCTGAAATCAACAGAATGAACTGATGAACGGAGGTAGACGAAAGAGAAAGATAGACAGATAGACAATTACAGAGAGTGAAAGAAGAGGTTTATAAAACAGGAGAGAAGCAGCATTCTGGGAAAACGGCCAGACAGACACCATGGAGCCCTGCTCAGTGTGTGTGTGTGTGTGTGTGAGAGAGAGAATGCTGGGAAATCTGCGTTCTTCAGGTTGATACCGAAACGCCTTTATCTGGTTTGATAAATGAAAGATGAACGTTGTGTTCTGACACGGCTCAATTCATTAGTTCAGCTCTGTCTGGACATACAGATCATAGAGTCGACCACCAGCAAAGTGTCATTCCGGTTATGTTTCTCATCTGCGTGTGTGTGTGTGTGTGTGTGTGTGTGTGTGTGTGTGTGTGTGTGTGTGTGTGTGTTTATGTGGAATGATGAAAACACACACATACACACAAATGAGTGTCATTTATATACACAGCCCAGACACTTTCAGTCTAAACACACAACAGCATCTCTATTTATGGAAGTGAGACAGACGGAGCGAGATCTGTGCTATAATTCAGACAAATATGATCTTTTAGAAGAGAAAACTGGCCCGATCATGAACTTAGGAACTCATAAAAATAGAGGGTAACACACTTAATTAAAGTCCTAAATGATAATATCAGTATCAATATATAACAATATCAATCAATATATACACACACCTATATATAATTGTTCATATATTTTATTTATATAACTACATATACAAATAAAGTATATATATATATATATATACACACATACACACAATTTAGATATAACATGATGATCAAGGAAATTACTCCGATAATGCATATTTTTTTTATTTAAAGACTAATGGTTTTGCTCAAACCAAAAGATAATTTTATTACAATTTACTTTTGAAATGAACAGTTTATTAATTATTCTCTCAATCAGCAAGGAATAAACAACCTTAAAACTTGAAATGAAAAAAAGTGTGATATCATGAGAAATGGATGAAATGTGTGTTTATATGTATCCACATTTTTCACATCCTACAGAAAGTCATCCTGCCAATGATTGACGAGTTGTCCGTTTATTAAACTGGTGTAGAAGACAGGATTTTAACCAAATTGCATATCTCACAGCTGCAACTTTAACGGAGCGATCCGTCACTCACCGTTTTCCTCTCTGTTTTCACTTCCTGTGCGTACCGCGTGAGGTCGGCAATGATCTGTGATGTCATATTCTCTGCGATGAGCTCATGCTGGCCGGCGTAATCGTTCAGCTCGTTTAGCGTCGAATGAAACGCGCGGCACCAAGTGTACCTGAGACAGGAGGGAAGACCATCATTATAAGAAGTCATGAATGTGTTGATCGAGACACGGGATCCACCTGGATTTATACCAAACAAAGCTAATATCAATCATGAGAAAATTTAAACTTACTTATTCTCGTCTTCATCTTTCTTCTTAGGCTGGTATTTTTTGGACAGGTTCCTGTGCAAAATGAAAGAAAAGCAAATAATTGCATGTTTGCAATACTAATATACTTCCCATACTAGTTCTACAAGTACTTCTATGAGGTTCACTACATCCGGGAATATTATATTTACATTCTATAGTGATATACTATATAT